>ML356691.1:0-24300 GCA_005239505.1 Nicotiana paniculata
ATGAAACGACTTTAGGATCAAAGTCATCGCTCTTCTGGTTCTCAACTCTCATGACTAATGGAACTTTGGGTATTTGAGGAAGTCTCCGAGCGTTGTCCATTTTATGTGAGAGTGTCCAACTAGACATGAAATTTTACAAAGAAAGGTAAAAATTTAGTCTTAATCTTAAACATATGTAATAATATTTTTGTTTATAGAAAATCATATCAAAAAGTCTACAATTATTTTTTTCTAAATATAGAAGAAATCATTCTTTTTGGGATATCATATATATAAGATAAATCAAAGGAAGTATGTAGTTTGCAAAAAGTAGACCTTTTTTCTTTTGTTTAATCTACACAAAAAGGTGTTTTCTTTTTCATTTTATCCGTTTTTAGGCTTCCCAAAATATCTTTTTCTTTTTTTCCTAACCATTCAGTATTGAAAATTCGATATCGAGTAGGACAAGCTCAATAAGGCGTAAAGTGTTCCCTGTCAAGCAGTTTTTAGTTTTTCAGTGTTCAAATTTAAAACCTTTGATTAATGGTAATAATCAAAGACAGAACGAGGATTTTAAAGTTATGGGTTAGGGATTCTAATCTCTTTAAGTTACTGCGTTCTAAATCAATCATTTGTACATATTTAATAAAAATCTTAAGACAAATACATGATTAATTTATACCAAAGCTACTAGGTTCGGCTGAACCCGTAACCAATATTGTGGCTCCGCCTCTGGTGATAATCCTTTATCATCCCATCCCACCACACCCCTCGGTCCTATATAGCTAAAGGATCTCATGAAAACGTAAATATTAAACAATATATAATCATAAAATTGGAAAACTGGAGTTACCTCACAAATTTAGCCGATGGACGGATACTGTTTGTCGACGGGGACCGGANGAAGTCCAGTAGCTTCCTTGAAATTTCTTTGCTACATGTGATCTTTGTCTTATCGTTAATTACGACAAATTGTATTGCTTTCAAAAATCTCTTTCTCATTAATATAATATTTGACTAGTCGCTTGAAACAACACACCTACAATAGATATGTGAAAATCAATTATATTCTTTTATATTGAATAGAATGTGAAATTAGAATGTGAGTATTATTAATAATACATAAATTAAAAACACTAAAGTGACAAAACAAAAAGTCATAATAGTGAACAAACTTATAGTTTATTTAAAAATTAAACACATTTTAACTTATTGTACGCTAATTTGCATTATATCATGAAAGTAAACATCCAAAAAGAAATTAGTAATTCCCACATTATTCATCCTTGCAATATTACAATTCATTCATCATTGAAATAAATAAGTCATTGTATTTCATTGTGTGGCAATTAATAGTTGAAAACATCTCATTTGGAAGCTGATTTTTCACCTTCTTTTCCCTCGAATAAAAGTCGTCAAATTTACGGGATCCAGATATATTTTGCCTTAAATAATTTATTCAGTTATCACAAATTAGTCTATATCATCTGAAGAACCGATAATGTTTCGTTTATAATTAAGTTTATAATTTAATTCTTCATTTTAAAACAAAGATTGGTCGTATAACTTCTTCATTTAGAAACTATATTTTCAAAATCTTAAAAGTTACTTTGATTGGAAATTTTTGGGTACTAAGGAAAACCCCTTGATTCTAAAATGCAAATCATGTCTCATTAATTGATTAATGGGACAAAATGGTACAACTACTTTTTCAAAAATTAGATTTTTGTTCTGCTAAGTCTAATGAGACACACAATTCCTGATAGATACCAGTCACTGCATTAAATTTGAGTGTACAAACGATGGTTCCAGGAAAATGAAAGAACAGTTCATGGTACTACAAGAGTGCATAATGGAAATTCATTGTGAAACAATGAGTTTTTTTTCTTCTTTTTTTTGTTGAAGAAAAAGGATTAAATTTGTCTGTATATCTTTTGCTATCCGAAATTTCTACCCTCGAGACCGTGATGGAAAGAAAGAAATTTACATATATTTTTGGAAAGAAAGAAAAACAATAATAAAGAGATGTAGAAGGGGACCCCAGGGCCTACAGACGCCAGCAGGACTACCTTGAGTCTCCAACTGTGAACCTGAGCCAAATCTCTCAGTCAACCACAATCTGCTTCGAAATTTGCACAGGAAGTGCAGAGTGCAGTATTAGTACAACTGACCCCATGTACTGGTAAGTGCCGAGCCTAACCTGGACGAAGGTGTGACGAGGCTACAGCGAGACACCCACAATATATGTTACAGACTATAAATAATAAGGCAGGAAAAGAAGTACAGTAATTTAAAGAAGTAAATTGCAAGAATAAATACGTAACCTCGGCGCCTTATCAATATCCAGCTATAGCCAATTTTTAGATGAAATGTAAAAAAAACATCGAATAACTTACACAATCAACGAAAAATAAATAAACACACATTGATGAGGTGCGCATCCCAATCCCACCAATCCTTCCTTATTCCTCCAAAACAGTTACAATAAAAGTAGATTATATATATACAATAAAAGTACATTATATATATATATATATAGCGGGGTACAACGCGATCCCACCATATCGTAGATAAATCACACATAGTGTTTCATAATTCCACACAAGGTCCTTACCAACACTTGAAATTTGGAACAAAGCAACTGGGAGCCGTATAAACATAAAACTCAATAAGTTTACTACTACTCAGCGAGACCAAACCAGGATATCACATAAATTTTCAATAAGAACAATTTAAATTAAACCAATAAAAGGGGAAGCAATAATCCTACGGGAAAACAAATATCCAATAGGTAACAATTAAGCACGGAATTACAGTTAGACATGTAACAAGTAAGGCAAGAAGGAAATCAATATAAGGAAAAAACGGCAGAATAAGGGTAAAACAGGTAATTGGTTGCATATAGGTACTCGTCACCTCACGTATACGTCGCTCACATGGTTTATAACATAATAACCAATTCAAAGGTTACTAAACCCTCAAGTCAAGATTAGACACAACACTTACCTCGATCCGCAGGCCACTCACTCTCTAAGTACCGCTTTTCCTCTAGAATTCACCTCCAACCCACTTGTATCTAGTCATAATTAGCTTAATACCGTCAATTATCACTAAAGAAATAAATTTCAATGCATAATTATAGAATTCCCAAATTTCCCCCAAAAAAGTCAAAAACCGACTCCAGGCCCGTTTGGTCAAAACTCGAGGTTTGGACCAGAGTCCGTTTACCCATTCACCCCCGAGCCCGAATATGTGATTAGTTCCGAAATCTTACCTCAAATCGAGGTCTAAATCCCCAAATTTATAAAATCTCTAATCCTCCCAAAATTCATAATGTCTACCCTTAAAGAACAAGATTTAGGATTAAGAATTCAGGGAATTGATAATGGAAATTGAAGAAAACGAGTTAAGAAGTGCAAACCTATGATTTGGTGTTGAAATCCTTCTTCAAAAATCGTCCTAGGTCGAGTTTTAAGGATGAAAAATGAAATTTGGAACTAAGTCCCGATTTTGTTCTGTTTTGAAAAACACTGGACAGGTCTTCATCGCGTTCGTGAGAGACCTTTCGCGATCGCGGTGCACAACGGCCAGAAAGGCCTTCGCGTTCGCGAAAGTCTGTCCCCCCTGACCTTCACGTTCGTGAGCCTAGGCCCGCAATCGCGTAGCACAACTCGAAGATCTCCCCAGCCCTCCTCTATTACACTATGCGTTCACGTCTAGCCGGTCGCTTTCGTGAAGAGCAAACCCCCCGATGCTCCGCGTTTGCGACCCAGGCCTCGCGTTCGCATAGAAGAAATTCCACCCCAGACTCGCTTACACTTCGCGATCGCGAGAGTGGCTTCGCGATCACGTAGCACAAAATGCATGTGCACCAACAACATCAG
Organism: Nicotiana paniculata; assembly: GCA_005239505.1. Classification (NCBI taxonomy): domain Eukaryota; kingdom Viridiplantae; phylum Streptophyta; class Magnoliopsida; order Solanales; family Solanaceae; genus Nicotiana; species Nicotiana paniculata. The sequence continues at coordinate 3,864 of ML356691.1, forward strand.
AAACACTAGAATTTTTAAGTCTCAAACGAGCCCTTGGGGCTCCAAACCAAACATGCACACAAATCTAAAATATCATACGGACTTGCTCGCGCGATAAAATCACCAAAATAAGACCAAAAACTACGAATTTAGCACAAAAACCCATGATTTTTTATCGAGAACGCTTTAAATTTACTATTTTCTCAACCGAAGGTCCGAATCACGTCAAATCAATTCCGTCTCTCACCAAATTTCACAGACAAGGTTTAAATATTATAACGGACATGTAGCGGGATCCGGAACAAAAATACGGACCCGATGCCATCAAAATCAAACATTAAGCAAATTCTTTAAAATCATAAATTTTTAAGTAATTCAATTTTAGTCAAAAATTCATATCTCAGGCTAGGGATCTCGGAATCCGATTACGGGCATACGCCCAGGTCCCGTATTTTACTACGGACCCACCGGAGCTGTCAAGACACGGGTCCGGGTTCTTTTACTCAAAATGTTAGCCGAAGTCAACTAAAAATCATTTTTAAGGCCTAAAATTATTATTTTCTTCAATTTTCCACATAAAAGCTTTCCAAAAAATACGCTCGGACTGCGCATGCAAAATCGAGTAGGGTAAAGATGAGATTTTTAAGGCTAACGAGCGCATAATTGAGTTTTAAAACATAAGATGACCTTTTAGGTCATCACAATCTCCACCTCTAAAACAACCGTTCATCCTCGAACGGACATAGAAAAGTACCTGAACTAACGAATAAGTGGGGATATCTACTCCGCATGTCCGGCTCGGACTCCCAAGTAGTTTCCTCAACAGGCTGACCTCTCCACTGCACTCGAATTGAAGGATAACTCTTCGACCTCAACTGACATACCTGCCGGTCTAGAATAGCTACCGTCTCCTCCTCATAAGTCAAATCCTTGTCCAACTGGACAGAGCTGAAATGTAACACGTGGGACGGATCACCATGATACTTCCGGAGCATGGACACATGGAATACTAGATAAAATGTTGATAACTCCGGAGGCAACGCAAGTCTATAATCCACCTCTCCCACTTTATCGAGAATATCAAAAGGTCTGATATATCTAGGGCTCAACTTGCCCTTCTTCCCAAATCTTATGACACCCTTCATAGGTGATACCCGAAGCAACACCCTCTCCCCGACCATGAATGCCACATCATGAACTCTACGGTCGGCATAACTCTTTTGCCTGGACTGAGTTGTACGAAGTCGATCCTGATAATCTTGACCATGTCCAAGGCCTCCTGCACTAGATCTGTACCCAACAACCGAGCCTCCCCCGGCTCAAACCACCCAACTGGCGACCTGCACTATCTACCATATAATTCCCCATAGGGAGCCATCCAATTTCCGGACTGGTAGTTGTTGTTGTAGGTGAACTCTACAAGAGGAAAATACTGATCCCACGATCCTCCAACATCTATGACACAGGCGCGGTCCATGATCTAAATAGTATGCTCAGAATGCCCGTCCGTCTAAGGATGAAATGATGTGCTCAACTCAACCAGCGTACCCAACTCATGTTGTACTGCCCTCCAAAAGTGTGAGGTAAACTGAGTACCTCGATTAGAAATGATAGACATGGGCACACCGTGAAGACGGACGATCTCCCCAATATAAATCTCTGCCAACCGCTCTGAAGAATAGGTAACTGCCACAGGAATGGAGTGTGCTGACTTAGTCAGCCTATCCACAATAACCCAAACGGCATCGAACTTCCTCTTAGTCTGTAGGAAACCAACAACAAAGTCCATAGTGATACGCTACCACTTCCGCTCAAGAAACTCCATCTGCTGAAGCAAACCACTGGGTCTCTGGTGCTCATACTTCACCGAGCCACATAAACAACTATATCCTTTTTCATCCTCCTCCACCAATAATGTTGTCGCATGTCTTGGTACATCTTGGCAGCACCCGGGTGAATAGAATACCGAGAACTGTGAGCATCCTCAAGGATCAACTCACGAAGCCCATCAACATTAGGCACACACACAACCCAGCATCCTCAAAACTCTGTCATCTCCAACAGTAACCTGCTTGTCACCACCGTGCCGAACTGTATCCCTAAGGACCAACAACTGAGGGTCATAATACTGTCGATCTCTGATACGCTCAAACAAGGAAGACCGAGCGACTGTGAAAGCTAGAACACGGCTGGGTCCTGAAATATCCAACCTCACGAACTAGTTGGCCAAAGTCTGAACATCTGAAGCTAGCGGCCTCTCCCTAACTGGAATGAACGCAAGGCTTCCCATACTCACTGCCTTCCTACTCAATGTGTCGGCCATCACATTGGCCTTTTCCGAATGATACAATATGGTGATATCATAGTCTTTCACTATCTCCAACCATCTCCTCGGCCTCAAATTGAGATCCCGTTCCTTGAACAAATACTGAAGCCTGCGATGATCCGTGAAAACCTCACACAACACGCCATAAAGATAGTGCCTCCAAATCTTCAGCGCGTGAACAATGGCTGCCAACTCTAAATTATGAACAGGGTAATTCTTCTCATGAACCTTCAACTGCCAAGACGCGTATGCAATTACCCTTCCCTCCTGCATCAATACTGCTCCGAGTCCAACACGGGAGGCATCACAATATACCGTGTAAGAACTTTAATCTTATGGTAATACCAACAACAGCGCTAACGTCAAAGTTGTCTTAAGCTTCTGAAAGCTCGCCTCACACTCGTCCGACCATATGAATGAGGCGCCCTTCTGGGTCAACTTGGTCATCGGGGCTGATATAGATGAAAACCCCTCCACAAACCAACGGTAATAACCCGCCAAACCCAAGAAGCTCCTGATCTTCGTGGCTGTAGTGGGTCTAGGCCAGTTCTTGACTACCTCAATCTTCTTAGGATCTACCTGAATACCCTCTGCTGATACAACGTGACCCAAGAAAGCGACCGAATCCAACCAAAACTCACACTTCATAAATTTAGCATACAACTGGCTATCCCTCAAAGTCTGGAGCACTATCCTGAGGTGCTACTCATGCTCCTCACGACTGCGGGAGTATATCAAGATGTCATCAATAAACACAATAACAAAGGAATCCAGATAAGGCTTGAACACTCAGTTCATCAAGTGAATAAATGTTGCAAGGGTATTGGTCAACCCAAAGGACAACACTAGAAACTCATAGTGCCCATACAGCATCCGAAAGGCTGTCTTAGGAACATCTGATGCCCTAATCCTCAACTGATGGTAGCCAGATCTCAAATCAATATTCGAAAACACCTTGGCACCCTAAAGTTGATCAAACAAATTATCAATCCTCGGCAACTGATACTTGTTCTTGATCGTGACTTTGTTCAACTGTCGATAATCTATACACATCCTCATACACCCATCCTTCTTCTTCACAAACAATATCGGTGCACCTAAGGACGAGACACTAGGTCTAATGAAGCCCTTATCAAGAAAATCCTGTAATTGTTCCTTCAACTCTGGCGGGGCCATCTGGTATGGTGTAATAGAAATGGGCGGAGTGCTCGGAGCCAAATCAATGCAAAAGTCAATATCCCTATCGGGTGGCATCCCCGGCGGGTCTGCAAGATATACCTCTGGAAACTCACGAACAATAGGCACATAATCCATGGAAGGAACCTCAACACTAGAATCACGAACATAATCCAAATAGGCCAAACACCCCTTCTCGATCATACGTCGAGCCTTCATATAAGAAACAAACCTGCTGGTAGAATGGCCAGGAGTCCCTCTCCACTCTAATCGAGGAAACCTCGGAAAGGCTAATGATAAGGTGACAGCCAATCCATACCCAATATAACATCAAAATCTACCATATCTAAGAGCATAAAGTATACACTGGTCTCAAGGCTCCCAATAGTGACCACACACGAACGATATACACGGTCTACAATAATAGCATCACACACGGGCGTGGACACATATACAGGGGCACTCAAAGAATCACAGGGCACAACTGATCACGCCCAACTCTAGTCCTAAAAAAGATAAGTGGTCGCTGCAAATATAATCCGGTCTAAAAGTCCAGAGTCGAATCCCACAGAGAACTAAGGTTTCACTATAATTGTTCAATATTGCTAAGAAACACAAGTCCAAATAATTTCCTAATTTTAGAGATTATAATATTTATTTCTAACTAATTAACTAACAACTATTATAAAGCAGTAATTTATCAACTAACAATGATGAAATTTGGGACAAAACTAAGGAGGTCTAGAGTTATGATTTCCCCAAAGGTTGGAATCCTTCGCGCTACGTTCACTACAATTTCGCATATGTATTCTCTACTGATCTTGAGCACTTTAGGTGTCGTAATTCTCTCTCGAGCAACAACAACAATTTACTAGACATATTCTCTCGAACTACGCTAGTTGGCTTTATCTAACCGCTCATTATGACCACGTCAAGGCTTTGTTATTTCTAAACCTACCTTTAAACCCGCTGTATTGATTTGTCATATACGCTAGGAGTGACGTTGTTCAACAACCACCTAAATATGTATCCTTTCTCAAGCAACACATAATAAATAGGCACAGTCAATCGATGATCATTCAATAAACAACAATAAACACGTAGTTGAACAAGTAGAGAAATCCAACGGCTCAATTATATAAAAACATAACAAACATTTATCCTACAAAAGGTTCCATCAAAAACCTAGATAACAAATTAGCTATTCATAATAGTATGTAAAACTACAATACTAAAAGTCATAACCACAATGAAAAATAGGAAGAGGAAGGAAAAACTCGTAGATAAATTCCCCGCCTTGCTCCTATTGTGTCTCTGCCTCCTTAGGTCGAATCTGTTTCAAATCTGTCCAATCTCCTCAAAATACCATTTTTTCATGTATATATACCAATTAGGGTCGGGCCAAAATAATTGTACCTTCTCCTATGCAAAAAAAGACAATTTTTTAGGTCTGGAGTAGCGCGACCGCGCTAAGCCACGCTAGTGGCCGCGCATATCGAAAAAGTTTCTGCCCCCTTTGCGCGTCAGGTCCACGGTCGCGGTTTTGATCGAATTTTTCACCCTGTTCCATTTGGAAGTTGGAAACACATAAAACATGAACGTTGTATCCCTTTGAGTTAGATTTCCAACCATATATTATATAGCCCAAATGGAGTTCGGAGTAAAGAGTTATGTCTATTTTTCTAGACAGTGTGCAATATGCCTCCCCGAGTCTTCGTTTGTTCTTAACTATCAAATTTGACCCCCGAACACGATCTCAGCTTAATTCTGCCACGACCCAATTTCCCACACTGGTCGTGATGGAGCCCAACAATAGGGTTAGGCAAGCAAACATAAATTCCACTAAGTGTTACCCTTCCCATGTGATTAGTTAATCCAAGTTTTACTAGTTTTAAACATTTATTTACATGATATTAGCCGGTGGCATAAAAATAAGACATCTGATACGTGAGTCAAAAGATAACATATATGTGAGAATGCAGCCCAACAACCCAAAAATGTACGCACGTGTGTGGCAGGAACTAGTGTCACGAGTGTCGCGGGCAACTATCAGAATATACCAGAATACACAAATATATACAATCCCATATTCTGAATGAAATAGACGGGAAAATAACAAAAGGAACTCCAAGGTGCTGCCAGGAATCGCCAGTAAAAGCAGCTCACCATGGAGTATAATCAACCCTGGTCAATATCTAGCACCGGACTGATGATCAGACGTACCAACCACCGGACCTGTATAGTCAAGTACAGAAGAAAAGAAAGTGCAGCATGAGTACATACATAAGTACGTACCCAGTGAGTATCCCGCCTAATCTCGAAGAAGTAGTGACGAGAAGTCGACTCGATACTCACTAAGGTCCAACAATAATAATGTAAGTCAGGATATAAGGAAAACAGTAAACATGTAAATAGTGCACCACAATTGTGAAGAGGATACAGAGTTCCCAAGTAAATATTGAAAGCAGTAACAACTCACTTGTCTCCTTTCCCCAAACATCTGTCAAATCATAAATCAGAAAACGAAAGTACCAAACAGTCATGCGCACACAGGAGTAGGACAACCGGCTGGAGTCATGAGGGAGATTAGCTATGCACTGCCGGGGATCGACCGGCCCGTACCAAGAGTGCATGCTCAGCAGAAATCCTTCCTACGCACTGCCGGGGATCGACCGGCCCGTACCAAGTGTGCGTTTATCAAGGAAATCATAACATAGTCAAGGATAGATATGCACTGCCGGGGATCGACCGCCCCGTACCAAGAGTGCATGCTTACCAAATCATAAGGGAGAATAGCTATGCACTGTCGGGGATCGACCGACCCGTACCAAGAGTGCATGCTCGGCAGTAATCCTGCCTACGCACTGCCGGGGATCGACCGGCCCGTACCAAGAGTGCGTTTATCAATGTAATCATATCATAACATAGTGTAACTTTGTCCATGCACTGCCGGGGATCGACCTGCCCGTACCAAGAGTGCATTCTTAATTAAATCCCTATGCACTGTCGGGGATCAACCGGCCCATACCAAGAGTGCACTATAAATCTGCCGTGGCGTACGGCCCGCTCCCATAAGAGTTAAGGAAATTACATATCGCTCGCGAGATGTAAATTGTGAAGCGACAACATGCACACACAGAATGTAAAGTTCACCTCACCACAATTCGTTCCAATTATTAAGTAAATGAAAGCTCGAGGAAACAATAATATCTTACATGAGAACAAAACTTATAAGTCATTTCTTTTCCTTTCACAATACTTTCCATAAATAAATTCTTTCATATTCCTTCCCGCAAGTCAATTCATTTCATAATATTTTTCCATGAAAACAGTTCCCTTCCATATTATTTTAAGATCCATAAATCTCAGAGAAAATAAACCACACAACAAGATATTATAACATACATATTATTCATTACAAGAAGTATAAATGGCATGATGTGGGGCCTAACTATCCGAACATAACAATAATAGCCGCTACGTACGGACTCTCGTCACTGGGTACGTACTTAGCCCAACAAACAATTACATGTAGCATGTAGAACACCTAAGGAGGGTCAATTCCCTCTTACAAGGTTAGAAAGGAGACTCACCTGGATAAAACCTCTCCTCGGACCAAGGACCGAATCAAAAGATGCGCCCGAATCTCCGAAACCACTCTTGACGGCTCATAACTAGCAAAACATAGTATAATTAAGTCAATTTCAGTCCCAAGAAGGAGAACTAACAAGAAATCCCAAAATTTAGGCATTCTTGAAGGTTTTCGGAATTTAGACCCCGGGCCCACGCGTTTGGATTTTCGAAATTTCTTGAAGGAATCAATTACCCGGAGCCTAAGGATCGTGATTACATAATTTATTTAGGAATTCGATTCCGGGCATACGCCCAAGTCCCATATTTCTCTACGGACCCTCCGAGACCGCCAAATCACGGGTCCGGATCCGTTTACCCAAAATATTGACCGAAGTCAAATTTATTCATTTTCAATATTAAATCTTGGAATTTTTCAAAGAATTCCCTATTTAAGTTGTCCGGCTACACGCCCGGACTGCGCATGCAAATCGAGGCAAATACAAAGGAGGTTTTCAAGGCCTCGGGAGTACGGGATGGGTGATAACATAAGTGATGACCCCTTTGGGTCGTCACAAATTCCTTGGGATTTTACTCAGACTTCAAAGCTCCAAATCACTTGAATTCATTCCATAACATCAATATAGCTCGGAATCACTCCTACAAGGCATAAAACACACAATTAGTGCAAAACACTAGCGATTAAAGCTCAAACTCAATTAAAGTGTAGTAAACTAAAGTGTAATAAGCGACTAAAATACGCAATTATAGCCTATCATCAACACCCCAAACTTAAATCATTGCTCTTCCTCGGGCAATCAAACTACACTTTATATAGACACGACCTTTTTAAGTAATTCTCCTAACTCATCACACCAAGAATATTTAAAATAGACTAAACACAAATGCATAATATCTTAACCTCAAGATTTGACTCACAAGTACCACGCATTATTCACAAACTCACCCAATTACTCTAACATAGAGGTCACTGACATTACCTTTCCTTCATGAATCAAGTTCCCTCACACAAAAAAAAAGAGTAGTTCCACACAATAAAATTTAAGAAACTTAGGAACACAAGATAGAATTCACTCACTCTCATAAATAACATTCATATGCCACAAAAAATGCACCATAGGTTTTCCCGTAGTCTACTACTCTACTAATAGAGCTTATTCAGTCTAGGATCAAGTAGGACTTTATTTGGTTGTAATGTAGGCTGCGGGACGGGTAGGATACATTTAGACATAAGAGTAACTATACCTCCCTAAGAACTTTAATACATATACTTTAACATTCGAACCCCATACTTATGTCAAACCAAACTCCATCTTCACATCAATGTATATTACCCCATACTTCTTTAAGCACAATTACATCAAGAGCCACCACTTATCAAGGATTTTTTTTTTCACAACAATACAACTTTTTTTTTCTTTTTTTTTTCAAGTGGCTCTTACTTTTTTTCAAAATAGTACACCTTTTAGTTCCACTCAAAAGTCAAACCAACCACCCCACACTTTAACTTTTACATAAACCATCACAATTCAAGTGCTCATGAGAGGTTAGTAGGTTCAAATAGATGGTTAATTCAAATAAATGGGTAAGGCTTGAAATGTGGTTGCCAAAAAAACAGGATTACAGGATCAAAGGAGTTAACTATGATATGTAACAATTAGGCGGGTAAAATATACATATCTATCTCAACAAAGAAACGCATATATCACTTCCAAGACTGAACAAAACTACTATTTCGCTTTGCAAACACATGGGATAAGCTCTAGACATGAAATGCAATGCATAGAATAACACACAAACCTCACACACACATGGCACATAACTCACTCAGGATTGGTTTCATCAAGACACTCTAGTCAAAGCAGTTAAGCAAATTTAAAATCATACAATTTAAGGTATTTGTACAAGAGTCAAAAACTGAGCCTAAGCGTCACAACCAAAGTACTCACTATTCTCAAGGCATAAAAAAGTCAAGAGATATTGCTTCAATTCAAAACACAACAAAATAGCTCATCTTCCTAAAAAAATAAATAAAACGAACTACACCCGGTTCAAACAAAACCCTTGGAAAATAACCGCGGCACAAAGAAAACCAAGAGGGAATTGCTACACTACCTAACAAAAGAAAATCTTTTTGTTTTTTTTCTTTAGACTTATTCCCTCAAGAAAATTGTCTAATAGATCCATCATCGGGAAAAGTCCAATCTCTATTTTTTTCCAAAAAACATTATTCAATTAAACTAACACAACTAAAATAGCATGGAAAGTTCTCCGGACGATCTCTCACCCCACACCTAAAATTGTGTGTTGTCCCCAATGCACATCATAACTATAAGAGGGTAAAAGAAACTCCCCAGTAGGCCAAAGGCCGAAGCACTAGCATCTCATGGGGTACTCAGACTTCTCCCAGGCATGGTCCTTCGTGCGGGTACCTTACACTTAGTTCCAACAATCTGGTTTACTATAGCATCCTTCCAATGTCTTTTCATTCCATGCTCCTAAAAATCAAAAATTGACACTACAAGAATAATACAATAATAAAAAAAAATTAAATAAATAAATAAGATAAACTAAATTAAAAATAAAAAAATAAAGCTGGGTTGCCTCCCAACAAGCGCTTGATTTAACGTCGCGGCACGACGTGAATCCCTTTTTGCCTCAACCTCGAGCTTATGAATTGAACCCCAAGTTTTGATTCAAGCTTCTGATTATGGTCATGGGGTGGTGGAATGAATCTAACTGGCCCAAGGAAATAATGTAGTATTCTGCACTCCTTGGCCTTTGCGTGAGGTATGTAATCCTGACTTTTTGGCAAGAAGAATTTCATAATATATGCACCTTGTTCCTCATTCCTTGACTCCCCAAATGGTTCGGATGAATCTATTTCCATATCATCATCCAAACATAATGTGGAAAAATGCTTGGAGTGTGGACCAATGCGCTCAAACACATGAACTTCAGGACTTTCAACATCCTCAACATCAATGATACTAGAGTCAACAAAATTTATATCCTCAAAGTCTTTGGCTGACTCTAGTCTCACTTCTTCAACATCGACATCCTCAAATTGTAGTTGGCTAGGTTGTTGATGTTCTAATCTGGCCTCCCTAATTAACACCTCAAATTCATGCTCTTCTTGGATACTATCCTCAATATTGGCTTGTTGACCATTAAAAGCTCCAACCACTTGACTCAATTGAGCCTCCAACTTGCGAATAGTTGCCTCTTGCCTTTCTAGCTGCAATTGTTTCTCATTATTTTGTTCCAGAAGGCACTTTAACATATCATTGATCTCCTTCAGGTATGCATCCCCAGGTTCATTGCTCCTATTAACTTCACAATAAAAGGTAGAACCATCATAGTAGGGGAAGATAAGAAATATAAGCACAACCATAAAAGTGACCATTTTGACCACCACACATAACACACACATTCCACGCATAAGATTGAGTTAGTGCACATAACTCGCTCTCGGGAATATTTTGATAATTTTGTCCTAGATGGTTTCCTCCACAATATGCATAACGAGGATCAAAAGTAGAATTACCAACATCCATATTCTCATAATTCCATGATGCCATGTTTTTCAAATTAACAAATAAAACTAAAATAAAGAAAAAAAAAATTAAATACTGGAAAAAAAAAATTCAAACTTGAAACCTAGTAATATGTACACCTACAGCTACACCGTTAGTTCCCCGGCAACGGCACCAAAATATGATCACGCCCAACTCTAGTCCTAAAAAGGATAAGGGGTCGCTGCAAATATAATTCGGTCTAAAAGTCCGGAGTCGAATCCCACAGAAAACTAAGGTTTCGCTATAATTGTTCAATATTTCTAAGAAACACAAGTCCAAACAATTTCTTAATTTTAGAGATTATAATATTTATTTCTAACTAATTAACTAACAACTATTATAAAGCAGTAAATTATCAACTAACAAGGATGAAATTTGGGACAAAACTAAGGAGGTCTAGAGTTATAATTTCCCCAAATGTTGGAACCCTTCCCGCTATTTTCACTATAATTTCGCCTATGTATTCTCTATTGATCTTTAGAACTTTAGGTGCCGTAATTATCTCTCGAGCAACAACAACAATTTACTAGACATATTCTCTCGAACTACGCTAGTTGGCTTTATCTAACCTCTCATTATGACCATGTCAAGGCTTTGTTATTTCTAAACCTACCTTTAAACCCGCTATATTGATTTCTCACATACGTTAGGAGTGACGTTGTTCAAAAACCACCTAAATATGTATCCTTTCTCAAGCAACACATAATAAATAGGCACAGTCAATCGATGATCATTCAATCAACAACAATAAACACGTAGTTGAATAAAGAGAGAAATCCAACGGCTCAATTATATAAAAACATAACAAGAATTTATCCTACAAAAGGTTCCATCAAAAACCTAGATAACAAATTAGCTATTCATAATAGTATGTAAAACTACAATACTAAAAGCCATAACCACAATGAAAAATAGGAAGAGGAAGGAAAAACTCGTAGAAGAATTCCCTGCCTTGCTCCTATTGTGTCTCTGCCTGTCGAATCTCTGTCTCAAATCTGTCAAATCTCCTCAAAATACCATTTTTTCATATATATATATATACCAATTAGGGTAGGGCCAAAATAATTGTATCTTCTCCTACGCGAAAAAAGACAGTTTTTCAGGTCTGGAGTAGTGCTGCCGCGCTAAGCCACGCTAGTGACTGCGCATATCGAAAAGTTTTTGCCCCCTTTGCGCGTCAAGTCCGTGGTCACGGTTTAGACCGCGTTTTTCACCCCGTTCCGTTTGGAATTTGGAAAAATGTAAAACATGATAGCTGTATACCTTTGAGTTAGCTTTCCAACCATATGTTATATAGTCTTAATGGAGTCCGTAGCAAAGAGTTATGTCTATTTGACTAGACAGTACACAATATGCCTCATCGGGTCTTTGTTTGTTATTAACTATCAAATTTGACCCCCGAACACGATCCCGGCTTAATTCCTTGGGATTTTACTCAAATTTCAAAGCTCCAAAGCACTTGAATTCATTTCATAACATCTATATAGCTCGGAATCACTCCTACAATGCATAAAACACACAATTAGTAGAAAATGCTAGAGATTAAAGCTCAAACTCAATTAAAGTGCAGTAAACTAGAGCGTAATAATCAACTAAAATACGCAATTATTGCCTATAATCAATAGCCAAATATGAAGCAAAATAATATGACACATAGGAGTAAGTAGGCCCCGGATCAAATAGAACTGAAGCATCTCTACTGCAAATTGAAACAGTACATGTAATGACAGCATCAGATGACTCAGCCTCAGGTCTGGCTGGGAAAGCATAACATCAGAGTGGGCCTCTGCCTCTAACGACCTGACCTCAACCTCTAACAATTTGGCCCATACCTCTGGCTGGCTGAACAGGCGGTGCATAAACTAGCGTCGGAACCATGGCACGAGAACCCTGATGTTGTGGCTGAACACCCAATAATCTCGGGCAGGTTCTCCAAATATGCCCATAATCACCACACTCAAAACATCCATCATGAGACTGTGGATGTGGAAACTGAGACTGACTCTAACAGCCGGTTGACCACGATAATAACTCTGAAGAGGAGGTGCTCTGATTGGAGCTGGTGGTGCACTATAAGCTGGCTGCACAGAAGGAGGCACATAAGGACCACGACCCCCTGAATCATTGTGAGATACCTATAGCGCTGAATGAAATGGCCTAGGAGGATGGCCTCTACCCAAAATACCCCCGCCCCCAGACGAGGCATTGTTGAACCTAACAGTATGACGAGGTCTCTTATCTGACCCCTGACTCCCATGTCCAAGAACCATCTCGACTCGTTTGGCCACATTGGCCGCATCCTGGAAAGAAATCTTGCTCCCAGTCTCCTTAGCCATCTGCAATCTAATAGGCTTAGCTAAACCCTCAATAAACCTCCTCACCTGCTCTCTCTCTCTCTGTGGGAAGAAAAAGAATAGAATGACGGGCCAAATCCACGAAACAAGTGTCATACCGAGTAATAGTCATGCTGCCTTGCTGGAGACGCTCGAACTGACAGCGGCGCTCCTCTCTCAAGGTGATAGGCAGAAACTTTTCTAAGAAGAGATGTGAGAACTGGTCCCAAGTTTGAGCAGGCGACCCAGCTGGTCTAATCAATAAATAATCTCTCCACCATTTCTTGGTGGAACCAGTCATCTGAAAAGCAGCAAAGTCGACACCATTGGTCCCCAATAGACCCATGTTCCGAAGAACCTCATGACAACTATCAAGATACTCCTAGGGATCCTCTAAAGTAACACCACTGAAATGAACTGGAAAGAGCTTGGTAAACCTGTCCAATCTCCACAAAGCCTCAGAGGACATAGCTGACCCATCAACGGGTTGTGCCACAGCAACCGGATGAACTACTCCGGCGGGATGGGCTGCTAGAGTATGAAACTGGGGAGCCATCTGCTTCGGAGTGTGAGTAGCAGGAGTCTGGGATCCTCCTCCAGCCTGAGATACGGCTGGTTCCATTGGGAATGTGCCTGTCTGGGCCACACTCTCCATAAGGCCCACTAATCGGACCCAGGCTTCCTGGAGCACTGGGGTGGCAATAAACCCCTCGGGGACCTGAGCTGGTCCGGCAGGAATAGTCTGACCTGGAACCTTCTCATCGAACTCTACCTGAGGCTCCATGGCTGGAGCTGCTACTCGGGCTCTAGGCTGAGACCTGCCCCTGCCTCGGCCTCTGGCACGGCCTCGGCCTCAACCCCTCGTACGAGCTACTATCAGAGGATCTGGTTGTTGATCAGCGGAAGAAGTGGTACGTGTTCTTGCCATCTGCAAGAGAATAAGAATAGGAGAGTTCAAGCTGTGTTGAGATAACAAAATCTCATGAAAAAGTTGAATAAAAGTGAAATTTGTTCCTAGACTTCATAGACTCTGGGAGATAAGTACAGACGTCTCCATACTGATCCCCCAGAGTCTACTAAGCTTGTCCGTGAATTGTGAGACCTAAGCAACCTAGTGCTCTGTACCAACTTGTCACGACCCAAAATTTTCACCGTCGGGATCGTGATGACGCCTAACATCACACTTGTCGGAGATTATTTAGCCATTTATGTCCATTTTCAATAATTAACAGTAATCAGGTAAATTAAGCAAAATAACTGTAAGGCATATAGAAATCGAAATTATTTACATTCCACTCCTCCCTATAGACCTGGTGTCACAATTTCACGAACACACTATGATTTTCTACAAACATGAGTCTAAAAGAAATTTACATCTATTTTTGAAAAGAATGAAAAATATTAATAAAGAGAGGTAGAAGGGAACGCCGGGGCCTGCAGACGCCAGCAGAACTACCTTGGGTCTCCAACTGTGAACCTGAGCCAAATCTCTCAGTCAGCCACAACCTGCTCCAAAATCTCCACAGGAAGTGTAGAGTGCAGTATCAGTACAACCGACCCATGTACTGGTAAGTGTCGAGCCTAACCTCGACGAAGGTGTGACGAGGCTACGATGGGATACCCACAATATATGCTACAGTCGATAAATAATAAGGCAGGAAAAGAAGTACAGTAATTTAAAGCAGTAAACTGCAAGAATAAACATGTAACCTCAGTGTCTTATCACTATCCAGCTATAGCCAATCCTTAGACGAAATGTGAAAAAACATCGAATATCTTACACAATCAACGAAAAATAAATAAACACACATATTGATGTTGCGCGCATCCCAATCCCACCAATCCTCCCTTATTCCTTTGAAACAGTTACAATAAAAGTATATATATATATATATATATATTGCAGCGTGCAACCCGATCCCACCATATAATAGATAAATCACACATAGTGTATAGAAATTTCATAAATTCCACATAGTATATAAATAATTTACTTTTATTGTGTATATATATATATATATGTATGTTGCAGCGTGCAATCTGATCCCACCATATCATAGATAAATCACACATAGTGTACAGAAATTTCATAAATTCCACACTATATATATATATATATATATATATATATATATATATATATATATATATATATATATATATATATATTGCAGCATGCAACCCGATCCCACCGTATCATAGATAAATCACACATAGTGTACAGAAATTTCATAAATTCCACACAAGGTCCTTACCAACACTTGAATTTGGAACAAAGAAACCGAGAGCCGTATAAACAATAAAACTCAATAAGTTTACTACTACCCAGCGAGATCAAACCAGGATATCACAGAAATTGCCAATAAAAATAGTTTAAACCAATAAAAAGGGAAACAATAATCCTACGGGGGGGACAAATATCCAACATGTAACAATTAAGCACGAAATTACAGTTAGACGTGTAACAAGTAAGGCAAGAAGGTAAACAATATAAGGGAAAACAGAAGAAAACAGGTAAAACAGGTAAATTGGCGACGCATAAGTACTTGTCACCTCACGTATACGTTGCTCACATGATTTATAACATAATAAACAATTCGAAGGTTCCTAAAACCTCAAGTCAAGGTTAGATACAACACTTACCTCGATCCACAGGCCACTCATTGCTCAAGTACCGCTTTTCCTCTAGAATTCACCTCCAACCCACTCGTATCTAGTCATAATTAGCTTAATACCGTCAATTATCGCTAAAGAAATAAATTTCAATGCACAATTATCGAATTCCCAAATTTCCCCAAAGAAAGTCAACCGACCCCGGGCCCGCTTGGTCAAAACTCGAGGTTCGGACCAAGTCCGTTTACCCATTCACCCCGAGCCTGAATATGTAGTTCCGGAATCCGACCTAAAATCGAGGTCTAAATCCCTAAATTTTGCAAAATTCCCAATTCTCCCGAAATCCCTAATTTCTATTCTTAAAGAACAAGATTTAGGACTAGGAATTCAGGGAATGATAATGAAAATTGAAGAAAACGAGTTAAGAAGCGCAAACCTATGATTTGGTGTTGAAATATCTCTTTAAAAATCGGCCTAGGTCGAGTTCTAAGGATGAAAAATGAAAGTTGGGACTAAGTCCCGATTTTGTTCTGTTTTGAAAAACACTGGACAGGTCTTCATCGCGTTCGCGAGAGACCTGTCGCGATCGCGAAGCACAGCAGCCAGAAAGGCTTCGCGCTCGCGAAGAGTTGACTGTGTTCGCGAAGTTGTGTCCCCCTGACCTTCACGTTCGCGAGCCTAGGCCTGCGTTCGCGTAGCACAGCTCGACGATCTCCCCAACCCTCCTCCATTACACTACGCGTTCGTATCTAGACGGTCACGTTCGCAAAGAGCAAACCCCCCAATGCTCCACGTTCGCGACCCAGGCCTCGTGTTCGCGTAGAAGAAATTCCACCCCAACCCAGCTTACACTTCGCGATCGCGAGAGTGGCTTCACGATCGCGTAGAGAAAAATGCATGTGCACCAGCAACAGCAGAAACACCAGAATTTCTAATTCTCAAACTACCCGTGGCCTATCCAAAACTCACCCGCGTCCTCGGGGCTCCAAAACAAACATGCACACAAGACTAAAAATATCATACGGACTTACTCGTGCAATCAAATCGTCAAAATTACACCTAGAACTACGAATTTAGCAACAAAACCCATGAATTTATCAAGAACACTTTAAATTTACTATTTTCTCAACCGAAGGTCCGAATCACGTTAAATCAATTCAGTCTTTCACCAAATTTCACGGACAAGGTTTAAATATCATAACAGACCTGAACCGGGCTCTGAAACCAAAATACGGACCCGATACAATCAAAATCAAGCATTAAGCAAATTCTTTAAAATCATAAATTTTTTTGTAATTCAGTTTTAGTCAAAAGTTCATTTCTTAGGCTAGATATCTCGAAATTCAATTCCGGGCATACGCCCAGGTCTCATATTTTACTATGAACCCATCGGAACCGTCAAGACACGGGTCCCTTTACTCAAAACGTTGACCGGAGTCAAGTAAAAATTATTTTAAGGCTAAAAATTATTATTTTCTTTAATTTTCCACATAAAAGCTTTTCGGAAACACGCCCAGACTGCGCACGCAAATCGAATATGATAAAGATGAGATTTTTAAGGCTAACGAGTGTAAAATTGAATTTTAAAACATAAGATGACCTTTTAGGTCATCACAATTAGTCAATCTTTCTACAGTTTGGTCTATGCTTCTGGCTAATTTTGAAGTCGAGTAGCTTCCTTGAAATTTCCTTGCTACATGTGATTTTTATCTTATTATCGTTAATAAGGACAAATTGTATCCCTTTCAAAATTCTCTTTCTCACAATTTATAACAACAAACTTGAATAATAATAATAATAACAACAACAATAATTATAACAACAACAACAACAACAACAACAACAACAAGAATAATAATAATAATAATAATAATAATAATAATAATAATAATAATAATAATAATTCCTTTTAGCATAGTAGAGCTTTGGTAGTTGGGACAGCAAAAAAGTATGAAGACTGAGAAAAGAGGCAGATTTGGCATCAATGCAATAAAATGGCAAAAAGAAAAATGGGTAACAGATGTTTTTGAANATAATAATAATAACAATAATAATAATAATAACAACAATAATAATAACAACAATAATAATAACAATAATAATAATAACAACAATAATAATAACAATAATAATAACAATAACAATAATAATAATAATAATAATAATAATAATAATAATAATAATAATAATAATAATAATAACAACAATAATAACAATAATAATAACAATAATAATAATAACAATAATAATAATAACAACAACAACAACAACAACAATAATAATAATAATAATAATAATAATAATAATAATAATAATAAGATTCCTTTTATCTCTTAACTGTTTAAAACAGTAAATACACTATGTAAGGACCCAGATAAGGGACCTAGTAGATTCCTTATGTATAATAACAGAAAAAGGTAGGAATGGAAGTAAAGCAGCTAATTTATAACAACAAACTTGAATCCAACTTGCAGGGAATTCAAAATAGCAAGTCTTATAACTCATCTCAATTACTGAGGCAAAACCAACAGTCACAACAAATATAACTTTATACAGTCCATTGTGGTGCGCAACCCGATCCCACCATATCATCAACTGTCAATATCAAAATCCGTCCTTATTCCATCATTTCATCTCATTACCTTTCAATTTCCGTTGCGGCGTACAACCTGCTTCCCGAACAATTTCAATCAACAATAGCAATTCAACAACCAAAATTTACGAGAAGTTCTACATAAAGAGAACAAATGTACGAGCAATGGAGAATAACAAGATAATCAAAGAATCTCGAACAACTAGGATGTATCAACTTTACCAACTCAACGGTATCTACCAGTTAACAACTCATACAAATGAAACTACAGTATTGAAGGCAACAAATGGTACGAAACTGTCACGACCCCAATTTCCTACCTTAGGATGTCGTGATGGCACCTAGTCTCTAAGACTAGGTAAGCCTAACACTTGCTGATTTAATATCAGAATTGAACTATTTAATCGTTTATCATAAGCCATTAAATGACATATATAGCCACAATCGGCCAATAGTTATACATTTCCCAAAACTAGCAGTATGGAGTCATAAGCACTACTAAAATACACTAGAATTTATAAACACAATATTGTTGTGAATTACAATTTAACAGAAGCATAATGAAGTAATATGGTGACTCCGAGGCCTGCAAACATCAAGAAGATATACCTTAAAGTCTCCCACCGTGCAGACGTTACTCTCAACTAAGGCTGGCAGGTGGTCCGGGCCTGACCCGGGATCGAACCGGGCCCGCGATCCATGTGGGCTTGTGGGCTAAATGGGCTGGCCCGTGGTGGGTCCGGTCTTGGCGGGTCTATGAACCCATATGGGGTGGCCTTAGGGTAGGAACCGCGAGCCCGGGACCGTCAGGCGGGCCTGGGCCGGTTCAATCGGGCCATACGGGCCCAACGACTCTTTTTTTTAAAAAAAAAATTATTTAAAAAATTGCCAACGGTCAGATTTTAAAATCTAGCCGTTGGCCCTTTAATTTAGCCGTTTGGTATTTTTAAAAATAGCGCCCCCAAACTTTGTATAATTATACTTTTTCCTATTCTCAACTATAAATACCCCCTCATTCTTTCATTTTTACTTACAAAATCATCAATCTCTCTCTAAATTTTTTCTATAATTGCTTACTTTATTATTGCAATTTGTGAAAAATTGTGAAGTCGATGAATTGAAGTCTTCAAGTCTTCAACATTATACAATTTTCAAGAAGTTGTTTGTCAATTCGGTAAACTCGTTCCAACTCTTAAGTTTTAATATTATAGTTTTGTTTGTTTAATTTGTTTTCCTTATAATTAATATGGACTTTTCTTTGAAAAAATATTTGGTGGTAGGAGAAAATCTAAAATTGGTGAATCTAGTAGGCAAGCTACTACTACTCCCCCGGCCCCGACTCCCCGACCTAGACCTGTTACCCGTCCTCCTCCACTTGTTATTCTTGATAGTGATAATCCTTGTTTTCAATTTACCGATAGTCAATTTATACATGATCTTACACCAGGTTCACAATTAAATGATGAATATATGAATACTCTTTATGGTATTCCAGAGGAAAATGTTGATTTAGATGAAACGCAACCGGATTTAGATGATACACCTACTAGTCCTGTTGCTAACCAAACTGATAATAATCCAAATGATGTCTTGGCTAACCTCCTATAGTAGCCCCTACTTTTAATAGACAACCTTGTAAAAGGTCCGAAACATCTCTTGTTTGGCACTTTTTTACTCAACTAAGAGATTAAAATAAAGCTAAGTGTAAAACTTGTGGGATCATGATATCTCATAAATTTACTGGAGACTGTGGCGGGTACGGGTAGTTTGACCAGACACATAATGAAACACCCTAATGATAAAGCTAGATTTCATCAAATAAAAGCTACGCAAGAGGGGACAAGTGTAGGTGCTCAGGTTAACCCTATTACCGGTTCAAATCTAGTTCAACCGGGAATTAACATTGTTACCGGTGGCATTTTTTATTACGATCCAAATAAAGATCGTGAAGAATTGGCAAAAATGGTTACTGTTATGTGCTTACCATATAGTTTTCCCTCTAACCCTTACTTTGTCCATTATATTAGTAGAATTTATAATCCTACTTATAAACGGATGTCCTCGCACAACCGTAAAGGCTGATATTTATAAATATAAACATGAATATGAATAATATTTATGCTATTTATTTACTCATATCAGTAATCGCATTTCTATTACTACAGTTATTGGCATGAGTGATAACGACTGTGATTATCTTACTGTTACCACTCATTGGATTGATGAGGAATGGATAATGCAAAAATGC
>MDKI01022955.1:0-50162 GCA_005239505.1 Nicotiana paniculata
AACGTAGTTGAACAAATAGAGATTAATCAACCAAAGTATATTAATATCACAAAAAATTCATCCCCAACGGGTTCTACCAAAACCCTAGATTAAAAGTTAGCTAGACATGTTCATAAGAATCAAACTCAAAATAAATTGCATAATCGAATTACAAAGTAATGAATAAAAGATGTAGAAATCAATGTTTTGTCACTTCAATGGTTTCTTATCTTCAAATCCTTTGTCTGCCTTCCAATCCTCATTAAGTTGTGTTTTAGGGGTCTATTTATATGTTTAGGACAAACCCTAAACGTGTAGGAGACTTCTATTCCAACCGGGAAACACTTAAACTTGTCAAAACTCGGAATTTACCGAAAACAGGGACCTGGCGTTTGGAGGATAACGCCTGGATAACGCCAGGCTAGGGCTGGCATTTGGACTCCAACGCCTGGCTAATGCCAGGCTAGGGCTGGCGTTTGGACCCTAACGCCTAGCTAACGCCTCTTGCACTCCTCCTCACCTCCTGAGCGTATTTTTGATGTATTTGCATCCATTTAGCTCGGTTTCTATCTCTAATTCATCTACACATGAAACAGACTCTATTATGCACATAAAAAGTGTATTTTTATCATTAACGCACATAAAATGTAGGGCATATAACATGTTAAACCATGAATTCTATCCTCGCATCACATATTCTACTTCATCTGTTGAGAGGGCAACGATTTTGTTTCCTTGTACCCCATGAGATCAGGCATGATCCAAGGAAATGAGCCATTCCATAAGTGTTTTTCCTGTCCACCAGATAACTTGCATAATCAGCATCAGCATAACCAACAATGTTAAAATTGTCACCTGAAGGATAGTACAGAACCAGGTCATGTGTGCCCTTAAGATATCTCAAAATTCTCTTGCCCGCCTTCAGATGAGATTCCTTGGGATTTGATTAAAACCTTGCACACAGTCCCAACTCAATACAATGTTTGGCCTACTTGCAGTGAGGTAGAGTAGAGATCCAATGATGCTCCGATACATTATTTGATTCACAGATGATCCAGAATCATCCATGTCTAGCTTGGTACCAACAACAATGGGGGTGTCAATCACCTTTGATGCTTCCATATCAAACCTTTTTAGCCGTTCTTTGATGTATTTCTGCCGACTGATACAAGTCCCCTTTTGTGGACTGTTTCACTTGGAGATCCAGGAAGAAGTTCAGTTTTACCATCATGCTCAGTTCAAACTCACTACCCATGAGTTTGGCAAATTCTTCGCATTGTGAGTCTGTTGTAGCCCCAAATATGATGTCATCTACATAAACCTGAACAATGAGCAGGTTCCTTCCCCGTTTCTTCAAAAACAACGTATTGTCAATCTTTCCTCGAGTGAACCCATTTTCCAAGAGAAACTTGGATAACCTTTCATATGGCTCTAGGGTCCTGCTTCAATATGTATAGAGTCTTGTCCAATTTGAATACATGTTTAGGATGCACATGGCACTCAAAGCCTGGAGGCTGCTTGACATAGACCTCTTCCTTAAGAAAACCATTCAAAACGGCACTCTTCACATCCATTTGAAACAAGGTGAATTCCATATGTGATGCAAAGGCGATGAGGATCCTAATGGCTTCCATGCGAGCAACTGGGGAAAATGTCTCATCATAGTCAATTCCTTCCTCCTGGTTGTAACCTTGGACAACAAGCCTTGCTTTGTTCCTTGTAGTATTTCCATTTTCATCCAGCTTGTTCCTTAACACCCACCTGGTTCCGATGATGGTTCTGTCATAGGGTCTACGTACCAAGTGTCATACCTTGTTTCTCTCAAACTGATGCAGCTCCTCTTGCATAGTTGTAATCCAGTCTGCATCCTTCAGGGCT
Source organism: Nicotiana paniculata (assembly GCA_005239505.1). Taxonomy (NCBI): domain Eukaryota; kingdom Viridiplantae; phylum Streptophyta; class Magnoliopsida; order Solanales; family Solanaceae; genus Nicotiana; species Nicotiana paniculata. Next base: position 1,858 of record MDKI01022955.1, read on the forward strand.
TCCTTGATATTTTTGGGTTCTATTTGAGATAAAAAAAACAGAAAAGGCTAGGGAATTTCTGGTTTTTGATCGTGTTTGGATTCCATAATCAAGGGGTGATTATGTTATCAAGTGGATGAGAGCTTTTGTGTTTCCAGTTTGGGGCTTGGATCTGATTGGTAGAGGAACTGGGAAAATCATATGGGTTTCCCTGCATTCCTCGTTCAGCTACCGGTGGAGTACCTAGCACTGCATCTCCAACCCTTTCTTCAGCTTCAGTGGTAGTAATTGGGGTACCAGGCTCCTCTGGTAAAGTGGAAGAGGATGTTGCATTGTCTTCACTTTCTTCCTTCGTCTGACTCATCATGTCATCTTTTCCATTTTAGACATCAGATATTTCTCCAGGTACCAAAAGTGGCTCATTGTCTTGATCATCACTGTCTCCTTCCTTGTTCGAAGAAGGTGTCTCATTGAATATCACATGAACACTTTATTCCACACATTGTGTCCTTTTGTTGTAGGCTTTGCTTTGAGAAGAATATCACATAAAAATTCCTTCATCACTTTTTGCATCAAACTTCTCAAGTTGGTCCTTCCCATTGTTGAGAACATAACATTTGCATCCAAAAGTTCTCAGATGAGTTATCTTAGGATTTCTTCTAGTAGCTCATAAGGGGTTTTGTTCAATAGGGACTTAATCATGCACCTGTTCACCAAATAGCACAGTGTTTATTGCCTCTGCCCAGAAATTTTTGGCAATTCCACTGTCAATAAGCATTGTTTGTGCCATGTCTTCTAGAGTTCTATTCTTCCTTTCAACAACACCATTTTGATGAGGAGCCCTTGGGGCTGAGAAGTTATGAATGATCCCATTTTCATTGCAAAATTCATCAAATTTGGCGTTGTCGAATTTTGTTCCATGATCAGATTTGATACAAGCTACCTTCAATTCCATTTTCACTTGGATTTTCTTAACAAAGGCCACGAATACCTCAAAGGTCTCATATTTTGTTCTGAGAAACAGTGTCCAAGTGAATCTTGAGTAGTTGTCTACAACCACAAAAATATACTTCTTTCCACCTCTACTTTGTATTCTCATAGGACCGCATACATCCATGTGAAGGAGTTCGAGAGGTTTTGAAGTGCTAACATCCTTCTTTGGCTTAAAGGATGATTTCACATATTTTCCTCTAGCACATGCATCACATACTTTGTGCTCCTTGAATTTTGAATTTGGCAGACCACGAACCAGGTCCTTCTATATCAATTTATTCAGAAGTGAGAAGCTTGCATGCCCCAATATTCTATGCCATAGTTCTACATCATCATCAACTGCCTTCAAGCAACTCATATCACCAGCTTCTAGAGATTCAAAGTCAGCAACATAGATGTTCTTGTACCTTTTGGATACTAGAACCACTTCCCTAGTTACTACACTAGTAATTGTGCACACTTTAGACAAGAACTATACTTTGTTCCCTTTATCACAGATTTGGCAGACACTCAAGAGACTGTACTTCAGCCCATCTACATAGTACACGTTCTCAATTGAGTGCAAAATAGACTTTCCAACTCTTCCAACACCGAGGATGTATCTTTTTTTTCCATTGCCAAAGGATACATCCCCTCCTTGCAGGGCCTTTAATGAGAGAAAATCCATGGTGTTCCCAATCATATGCTTTGAGCATCCACTATCCATGATCCATTGTAGTCTTGTTCCTCTCACTGGTCCTTGCACATATAGATTACAGGTTAGATTTAGGAACCCAAGCAAGTTTGGGTCCCTTGTAATGAGGAAAAAGGTGGATAAGAGCTTTTCTAGTCCATGCAGGCAAGATACGGTTTTTACAAGTGGCACCTGGGCCCCTTTTAGTAGTCACTTTTTCAGAAAACACTTTGTTTTTCTGAACAGACTGAACCCTGGCATGGCAGTTTTCTTTGAAGTGCCCATTTTTCCACAATGGGTACAAAGCCAGTTGTCTGGAACAGTAACGTACTTGTTGTGACGGTTGTAAGGAGTTTTCTCCTTTTAGAACCCAATCCCCTACATGTTTTCCACTGTTGTTAAAGTACATGGCAGTGACAACATCTGTGGACCAGGTCTGCTTAAGAGACATTTCAAGATCAATTTTTAATTTCACCAATTCAGCTTGAAGTTGCATATTTTTCTCGAGTTCATCACATAGACTAGTTTTCACATTGTTTAATTCCTTTTCAAGCTTGATGTGTGCCTCACTAACTACTTCCTTCCCTTTCTCAATACTCACAGGACTATGTTCTGATTTGAGTCCCTCAATTATTTCTTCTAGATCTGTGATTACCATCAAGAGGTCATCCCTTTCTTGTTCAATAGCAATAGATTTTTCTGCCAGAGTGTTCTTTTCTTTGCTCAGGTTCTCTATGGTTTTCTTCGGGTCAACAACCACTGCTGTCAGACCATCTCTCTCATTTACTATATTATTAGACTTTCCAGTTAACACTTCTTTTTCTTTCTCGAGGTTGCTTATGGTATCCTTCAAGTCCACAACCACTACCATCAAGTCAGCTCTTTCATTTTCTACACTATTTATTTTTCCATTTAGAGATTCTTTTTCTTTTTCAAGACTACCTATGGTCTCCTTCAAATCAACCACACAGACTACTAGATCATCTCTAGATTGCTCAGCCTCTCCTAGCTCTATGGTCAAGGCATCCTTATCGTCAACTAAATTATAGTATGCATCAACTAGAACATTTGCTAATGACATTAATTTCTTAGAAGAGTAGGACTTCAGATTTCTCTGAAGATCCCTCAAAATTTACATCATCATTGTCATCCTCTTCATCATTATCAAACTGGGCCATTAGTGCAAACAATGAATCATATTCCTTTGCTTCATTTTCCACTGCCATCATGGAATTGTTTCCTGCATCTAGTTCCTCTTCTGATTCACTGGAGGAGTCTCCCCATGCAGCAAGAGCTTGCTTCACAACATTGTCAGCTGCACTTTTCCGTCTGAATCGTTTGTCAGGAACCGAGTTCCTTTTTGCATTTTTGTCAGAGTTGTGTTTGTAGGGATCCTACTTCACAAGTGGACAGTCTTTGATGAAGTGCCCTGGCTTTCCACACTTGTGACAGAGATCATAGTTCCTTGGTTTACTTGAACTGCCTCTCCTCGGTATGCCACCATTTCTTCGAACCATCTTTTGAAATCTTTTAGTGAGATAGGCCATGTCATTATCTTCTTCACTTGAGTCGTTGTTTTCAGCCTTGAGCACCAGTTTCTTCTCCTTCTTTGGTTCTCCTGTTTCACAGTCTTTATTTCTCTTCATCTCATACGTCTTCAGATTTCCAATCAGCTCGTCCATAGTTAGAGTTTGTAGATCTTTGGCTTCAGTGATGGCGTTCACTTTGCTCTCCCAAGAGCTAGGTAAAACATTGAGCCTTCCATACCAGCTTGTTTCTAGGAATTATTTCTCCCAGTGAGTGAAGCTCATTTATGATAGATGAGAATCTTGTGTGCATGTCTTGTATAGACTCATCATCCTTCATCCTAAATAACCCATACTCGGTGGTGAGCATGTCAATCTTGGACTGTTTAACCTGAGTAGTTCCTTCATGTGCCATTTGCAACGCTTCCCATATCTCCTTTGCAGATTGACAAGCTGAGATTCTATTGTACTCATCAGGTCCTATACCACATACCAAGATCTTCTTGGCACCAAAGTTCTTCTCTACAGTTTTTCTGTCAATGTCACTATATTCTTTTCTGGTTTTGGGCACAATCGCACCAGGTTTTCCAACATTCTTCATGGGAACATGTGGACCATCAGAAAATTACATCCCACATCTCGGAGTCTTCTACCATTATAAAATCATGCATACAAGTTTTCCACCATCCGTAATACTGACCATTGAATCTAGGAGGTCTGTAGGTTGATTGTCCTTCTTCAAAGTTAGGTGGAGCAGCCATTTGAGATCCTTTCTAGGTGTTAACCTTTTAGAAAGAAATTTCTCTAATACCAACTAATAGTTTATATGAGTCCACCACTGTATAGAAACTTGATCCTATATCAGTTCCCTCAGTGTTAATTTCTAGAAAGAGAATGAAAACGAGACAAGTTTTTTACGTGGAAAAATCTCAACTCAAGGGGACAAAAACCACGACCTACGCTGGTAGGATTTCAACTTCACTAACTTGTAACTCAACTATTACAAGCCACTTTGTAATGACTCTATTACAAATACTTCAATCACACTAACTTATAATACACTTATCACAAGCCACTTTGTCACTCACTAGTTACAAAGACTTTAATCTATGACTAACTCTAGTCACAACACAAACTCAGATGGTTTATGATTTGGGTTTCCTAAAACAAGGCTTCTAATAAAGAAAGTTAGGAGTTACAGTAGAGAACAAAATACAAGATTACAACTCAACTAAGGACACATATAGACTCGTAGTGGAACTGGTCCGTAGTGGAGTTGTCTTCTTGTTCTTGACACACTTGAGACTTCAATGCAAGTTCAGCTCTTCAATGCTTGAGAGAATATTTCGTAAATGCTCAAGTGAATATCTTGTTTGCCTTGTACCATGCTATTATATCTTCAAGACATCCCAAAGATGATGTCCATTTATAGTAGGTACACACTTGCTCCAATGGGAAGTGACTGTTGCACTGTTTCTGCATTGTAGCGTGCACAGTTGCAGGCAGTTACTTTCTGCAACTACTTTACAGCTGTAGAGTTGACTTGTACTTTTGCTAGGGAAACATCAAGGGATCAGGTCCCGAAATTATTTCTTGTGGATCCACAAAGTACACTGTCCAGATTACTTTGAATCTATTGCTGAATGATTGTACCAGGCATGCATCAGGTCCTTTATCTGGTTCTAAGCAGAAAGTTTGTTAGATCATCAAAATATAAGACTAAGAGACTTTAAACCCGTCACTAATGAACTGAAATATCTTGGATGGACTCTTCTTGAGGAAGACAAGGTTGAGAATATTTTGACAAGGGTTCTGCCAGTCTCTTGGGAGAGCAAGATCACTGCAATTCAAGAATCCAAGAACATTGCAACTCTCAAACTGAATGAGCTAATTGGAAATCTTACTGCCTATGAACTTAGAAGGAAGACAATGAAGATGGATGTTCCCAAGAATGAAAGGAGTCTGACACTGAGAATCATTGAAGGGGTAGATCTGGAAGAAGATGAAATGGATATGATCACCAAGGATTTCAAGAAATATCTCATGAGAGGAAAGGCCTCCTCAAGAGGTGGAAACTACAACAAGGCAAGGGTACCAGAAAAATCGACTAATAAGGGTTGCTACAAATGTGGGAAGACTGATCATCATATCAAGAACTGCCTTCTGCGGGAAGTTGAATGGAAAAAGGAAAGGTGTGAACGAAGGAACCGGAAGAAGGAACATGTTCATCCCAAGAAAAACAAAGTATCAACAAAGGTTATGGTTGTTGCTTGGGGAGAAAGTTCAGATGAGGAGTCATTTGATAAAGAGGGAGATTAACAAGCACTTATAGCAATTGGTGAATCAGATGAGGAATATCATGAGGAATATGAGTTAAGTATATTTCATCTCAAAGACAAAATTAAGTTCTTGTCCAAAGAAAAACTCTCTGAATTATTGCTAGGCTTTACTGATGAATCTGAAGTAATTAATAAGGAAAAGGAACAACTGTCTAAGGAGTGTGTAATTTTAAAAGCAAAGTGTAAAAAATTGGAACTCAGAGTCAGTGAGACTGTGAGTGAAAACACTACTCTGAAGAACCAGGTTCATCAATTTGAGACAAATCTCCTAGAGTTAAAATCTGAAAATCTAAAACTGAAACTAGGAACCAGTAAGAAGATAACTGAAAACTCTCAATTCACCTTAGAATAAGCATGAACTAGACAGAACTTGTAAATGGAACAGATCCTCCGATGCTTTGACATGGCTACAGGAAAATCATAGGAGCAAAAGGAGAGGACTTGGATTTGGGAATCAACCGCCTAAATGGGATCCTAAAAACAAGTACCTCACCCTTCTTGAGAACAAAATCTGTACCCACAATGGTAAGATTGGTCACTACAAAAGTGAATGCAATGCAAAATAGCAGGCCAGTCAAAAGAATAAAAGTTTTGTTTGAGGGAAGAATTGGTTACCAAATTGGGCTAAAAGAAATTTAATTCATCCTTTTGCTTATATAAAGGGACCTAAACTAGTTTGGGTTCCTAAGACTAACCCCTGATTAATTTTGTAGGTTCAAGTGAAAGGAAGTAGCCAAATATGGTACATGGATAGTGGCTGCTCAAAATACATGACTGGCAACAAGGACCAGTTCCTTTCACTTGAGGACCTCAAAGGAGGAAATGTCTCCTTTGGAAATGGAAAGAAAGGTGAAATCACTGGGGTTGGTAAGGTAGGTAAGAATGACACACGTTCCATTGAGAATGTCTACCTGATAGATGGCTTGAAATATAGCCTAATCAGTGTGTCACAATTTTGTGACAGAGGTAATGCCACGGCCCAAAATCCCTAAGGTCGTGATAGTGCCGGACATCCATGTCAGGCCAGCCAAATCATTAATTAATTGAAATAACTTTTCGTTTTTTAACATTTATGAAAACATTTCCGTTCACTTATTACATGATACTCAAATAAAAGTCTTTTAATTAAAATAATGATTAAAAGATTTCACTTAAGGGATTATGTCCCAATGCATATCCCAGAACCCGGTGTCACAAGTACATGAGCATTTTCTAAGAATTTGTACAATCATTACAACGCCTGTCCAAAATACTACTGGAAAAGGAAATTTAAAATGAATAAATATAGTATGAAGGAGACTCTGTCAGCTGCGGATCGCCTCCGGATGATGCATCTCGCCTAAGTTTCCGAATCCTCCACATTTGCTATGAAAGTACTTGTGCAATAAGATGCACATCAAGTGTAGCATGAGTACAAAAACAACGTGTACTCAGTAAGTCGTCCGCCTAACCTCAGAGAGGTAGTGACGAGAGGTCAAATTAGACATTTACTAGGGTCCAACAACATAATGTATGACAGAATATGGTGAAATACAGTAGAAATGTAAGGAAGTTAAGCAACAAAATATATATATGAGGCACAATATTCCGAGAAATTTCCAGAAAGATGAGTGAATAAGTAGTTTCCCCTTCATTTTCCCCCAAATATCTGTCAAGTCCTTATCCACGAAGTTATTTACCAATCTATATCCTTAAGTCGATTTAAAAATTTAAGTCACAAGGGGTAAGTCATATGTAAATATATATAAATGTATATATGTCGAGGGTCGTTCGGCCCGAACCAACAATAAAAATAAATTGTGCACTGCTGAGGATCGAACGACCCGTCCCATAAGTGCATTCTTTCAAATTAATCATAAATCTTCCCCCGCTCGCGAATCATACCTGTGACTCGGGTGCTAACACATTTATACATACTTAATATAAATCTCCCCTCGATCGCGAATCATACCTGCGACTCGAGTGCTGACTCTTATATATAATTAACATAAAGCTTCCCTCGATTGCGAATTATACATGCGACTCGAGTGTTGACTCTTATACATAATTAACATAAAGCTTCCCTCGATCGCGAATCATACCTGTGATTCGAGTGCTGACTCATATACATAATTAACATAAAGCTTCCCTCGATTGCGAATTATACATGCGACTCGAGTGTTGACTCTTATACATAATTAACATAAAGCTTCCCTCGATCGCGAATCATACCTGTGATTCGAGTGCTGACTCATATACATAATTAACATAAAGCTTCCCTCGATCGCGAATCATACATGCGACTCGAGTGCTGACTCATATACATAATTAACATAAAGCTTCCCTCGATCGCGAATCATACATGCGACTCGAGTGCTGACTCATATACATAATTAACATAAATCTTCTCTCGATCGCGAATCATACATGCGACTCGAGTGCTGACTCATATACATAATTAACATAAAGCTTCCCTCGAGCGCAAATCATACCTGCGACTCGAGTGCTGACACATTTCTACATTTTATTAAGAAAATAGTTTTCTCAGGGAAGTAGTATAATCCTTATTAAAAGAAGCATGAAACATAGGTTTTGAAATCATTTGTTTTTGAAACTCATTTGTCAAGTTAAATGATATTCCACGATACAACCCGATCCAGGTACACATATATCCAAAGCGGAACCAACTCTCTTTCTAGAGGGTTAACAATATGAACTCTAGCTTTCTTTTAGACATTCAATTACGTCTTCGATTATATTAGCAGTTTAGTGTTACAGGCAGGATTACAGATATAACACGTAAGGCATGCTAGTGGGTCCTAGACTACCCAAACATGGCATAATAGTAGCTACGCACGGATTCCCATCACCTCGTGCGTACATAGCCCCCGAAGATAATAACATGTAGTGAATTAATTCACCTAGGGGGATGATTCCCCTCACAAAGTTAGAAAGGAGACTTACCTCGCTCCGAAATTCCAACACCGGCTTCCAAGCCCTTCCGATGACTCCAACGGACGCACAACGCTCCGAAACTACCACATAAATGACAAAGCAATGAAAATTCATCCTAATACTCACAACCAATTCAGATTATGTACTTTCTCAACCCCGCTCGGAGAAATGACCAAAATGTCCTCGGGCCCACGTGCCCGGAAATCTGAAATTCTCGAAGATACATTCTATCCACAACCTTACTAACTCAAATATATAATTTACTCAAATATTCATGCTCAATTTATGGTTAAAATCCAAATTTTCCATATTCTAGGTTTCTTCAAAGTTCCCAATTTTCCTACCAATTTCATGCTCAAATCCATGCAAGACCACATATTTACCTTAGGAGTGGGAAGAATTCACTTACCTAGTGATGCTTGCTGAAAACCCCCTTCTTGAAGCTCCCAAAAATCGCCACAACCAAATGAGAGAAATGGCCAAAATTCGTCCTTAAAACACCCCACTGCCTCCAGCCATTTTCGCACCTGCGGTGCAATAGCCGCTCTTGCGGTTCCGCACCTGCGGAAATTCCATCGCAGGTGCGGCTCTGACTCAGCTCAGCAAAAATTCCGCTCCTGCGATCCCTCTTCCCACCTGCAACGACCAAACTCCCGCACCTGCGGTCCCTCAGCTTTAGACCCAAAATCTCACACCTGCGACTCCCTTAGCTGCACCTGCGGTCCAAGCCTCGCAGATGCGATTACACTAGATGACAGCAACTTCAGCCCTTTTCCAACTTTAACTTTGATTCGTTAACCACCCGGAATCCACCCGAGGCCCTCGAGACCCCGTCAAATCATACCAACCTATCCCAAAACATAACACGGACCTTCTCGAAGCCTAAAATCACATCAAACAACGCCGAAATCACGAATCGCACTCAAATCCAATTCTTTAAGAACTTAGAATTTCAAACTTCTACACCCGATGCTGAAACCTACCAAATCACGTCTGATTGACCTCAAATTTTGCGCACAATTCATATTCGACATTACGGACCTGCTCCAACATTCGGAATCGCATTCCGACCTCGATATCAAAACTTTCACTTCCAGTCGGATTTTCCAAAAACCTTCAAATTTCTATCTTTAGGCAAATGACTCCAAAATGACCTACAGACATCCAAATTCACTTCCGATCGCGCTCCTAATTTGAGAATAACCATACGGAGCTATTCCCAAACTTGGAATCCCAAACGAACATCAACCTCACTGATATGCACCTCAACCCTAAATTTATGAAATCCTTCTAAATGCTAACTTCCACAATATACGTCGAAACGCTCCCGGGTTATCCAAAACCCGATCCGGACATACACCCAAGTCCGAAATCATTACACGAACCTATTGGAACCTTCAAATCCTGATTCGGAGATCGTTTACTCTAAATTCCAATCTTAGTTGATTTCTCCAAGTTAAGGCTTCTGAAATGAGAATTTCATTTCCAAATCAATTCTAAACTTCATGGAATTCAATTCCGACCATGCCCACGGGACATAATACCTGAAATGAAGCTGCTCACGACTTCAAACTGCTAAACAACGCGCTAGAGCACAAAACAACCGGTCGGGTCGTTACACTCTCCCTCACTTAAATTGACGTTCGTCCTCGAACGTGCTAAGAACTGCTCTGGAGTTACCTGAAATCATTGTTTAACATCTCGAGCACCTGCGCTACCACAACCAGTTGAGCACAATAGCTTGATCAAATCTGGAGATTTCTTCTTTATCCATATAATAAGCTCAGAATTCATTCAAACACCTGAAAATTCTCTAGCCATGCCTAGTTTCAATATATATAAGCACTGCATCAACTAGCACACGATATACCAGATCATAACTGTATACCCTTGCTGAATCGGCTCCATGCACCGCATAACTCATCGTCTGACCACAACGACGCTCCCTGAACCTTATTAGCCAAGGTCCACGAATTTGATGCTCCCATGCCAATGCACCTCATAAAAAATATACATACACCCTGCTATAATACTGACGATACCACCACAACGGAGGAAATGCGCAGAAATTCATACTCAACTGTCGAGTTAACAAATCCTTGAATACCTCATCTTGACTAGAATCATCACTTCATTATGAACCCGAATAATGGTATTTGTTCTTTAATATACACTTCACATAACCTCTTCGCACTGATCCCTGATCCGATAATCTCGTCTCACCTAGTATGAACTGCTCAGACAAGAAATCACCCCAAACATGGCTAAGAGACTCACATGATACCACATCGCGCCAATAAACCATAACTCGAACATGATAATAAGAAACGACTCAGGACGGAACTATTCAGCTCACGCAACTAATATGAATTCTTACCAGAAATTAGGCAATAAAAAACACAAGAAAATAAATACATATGAACCCTTGTCATCATCACACTGTTGCAGCGTGCAACCCAGTCCAAATAACATACCCGTGGCGGTGTGCCACCTGATCCCATCATAAAATTCCCATAAGAAGATATATATACGGAGCTGATTTTCTCACTATTATGAATTACTGAATATCGATCACAAGCACGCTAAGTGCATAATACCATCTTGGGGAGACAGATAAGGCCATAGGCTACAAAACTCAAGCACAACTGAGGTGCGATATATATATATATACTCTGTATCTCAAGAGCTATCCTGCTCACATAACGTCCCTACTACGCGGGACCTCAACACATAAGAAATCATCAAATTCGTTTCACAACTCACACGGCACAATCACAGTAACACATGAATTCGACGAAGACGGAACAACACTCGTTGTTCTAATACCTTTCCATGAAAAGCTCTCTACTTAGAGGAACATGCCTAGCTCATACGCAGCCCATAATCATATTTAAATCCATCCACAAACATCAAGCTACCTTGCTCTCACCAACTAAGCTGATAGCTTTTGCTTGGGTCCATATTAACCCACCTCCTCTCATAATACACGAGAACAACCATCATCACCGGGACTAACACCCCATAATCCATAATCAACTGAACCGAACGCCCTCCAGGCATAAATTCTTAATTAAGAAATATTGCACTTCTTTATACTCAGTCCAAATCTGAATTCTATCAAGTGACTACATGTCACACTTATACAATCTTTTCGCGGTCATGCTTTCACGACCTTCCACACATGGCAACAAGTATGCACATCCATAACACCGACCACACTAAGGCCGCAAAACACATCAAGAACCCTTGATCAGGGTACAAAGCCTCTTTCACCGAATACCAATCTCAGGTGACACTGAAGATAACACCAGCTTACTCTGAACTTTCAAATCACTTTTCCTTGCTCTTCCGAGCTCATGACATCCTTATAAACATCAGACCTAAATCTCGATTCTTACTCCAGTTACATACTGCTTCCCGCACTTAACATACCAACATGAGGTAGCGCAAGAATTCCATCATAACTTTCTAACCACCAATAGGGCGAACACTTCATCATATAGAAACCTTTTTCTTAGCTCAACTCAAGAGTACCATCTCATCATACGAGTGAATTCCCATTATTACCCAAATCATGAAAATCCTTAAGTAGTAGTCTATACCACCATAACCCTTCGGGGATCCGCCTACACACGACAGGCCATAGCACTCAAATGCTCCCACATAAAATCTGTTACAACGGCCGACAAGCCCCGCCCACACCGGCATAAACCACATGCATAACTAAATCACATCAAAGGAACCAATCACTGCCGCAAATGTGCCATTTCAACCATGGCTAATCAATCTATCTTCTTTTAATAATCATTAATTTCCTCAGGAACAATAGCAACTTCCTTCAACCCATAGCAAACTCAACCCTCACTCATCCCGAGTGACCTTTATTCACGAGACCATGTTGCCCAAATCCCGCAACCCGTCTCATAACCTTCTGACAATCTTTTCTTCAATCTGGAGTTTATTTCTCTCACTCCTCCAATATTATCATGCATGCTGAAACATATCGTAGAACATTCCAACCGTCCTTATTTTTCTCAAATATTACTGTGCAAAAGCTCGATTCTCAATCATACTGCTGCCTGAAATCCTTAATTGTCGCATTCTCAACTTTTGAACTCACTAGGATCGCTATTGAGAGTCACCCACTCTGACTGGCCCCGAATACAATCAACTCCAAGGCTCTCCTAGCACAGGAACACCTTTTTAAATGAAACACGTGGCTGAGTCACTATCCTTACAACTCGCCAACACGCCGAAAATCCTCAACCCCATGCGAAGACAACCCTACAACCCAACTGCAGATGGTGGGACTCCCCCATTTAACCCGAGTCTACTCCTTGCACCACTCTAGACCCTGCTGAGATCCTTCATCCTTTGGTAACACGATCTTGCTCAGCCAATCCATACAAACCTTCCAAATTCTCTTGCTAGCAATCCCTAAATACTCGAATTCTCTAGCATCATTCACACGTTCTATCTCCTACGGACTCGCTACTAGGACCCCTCACAGAACATGTCAATCCCGCCATTGCTAACATATCCTTAAAAGATAACCCGCATGTGGAAATCACTCGCGGACACCTCCCAACGATGCTGAATGCACGCTCTCTGCGACTTCAATACCCCATCATATGCCCTGCTTCATTTACCAACTTACTAGTCCGTCCGCTCCTCGTGGACACCCATAATGCGCGACAAATATCTTCAAATTCCAAGTTGTGTTGCTGCTCCCCCACTTTGCGACTACTCGACTTCCGCTTCTTACACCTGGCCCCTTAAAAATGAAACCACCGCCTAGCCTCATTACAGGATCATTCCTTGCCAACCGCATCCTCAATACTTCTCCTCAATACTCTGACCCCACGCAACCGGAGAAACCATAGCACCGCCAAACCTAACACATTCCATTCGATCAATGACAACGGCTACACATCACAGGTATGTATCCCATCTCGCTTGAAGACACCAAATCTTACTACTTTATCAATCCCAACCGAGCCATTCATACTCCAAATGCCTTCCCTCTACCGGAACAAAAGCACTGAAATCCCAAAATCACACTCTGAGAAGACCTCCCTTCAACCATTCATCTTCCCCCACATGCGGGCAACGTTCTATCATCATATCAGCACCGCGCAACAATCAATTGCAAACATCATCACCACCCGAGCACGGTCTCAAGGCTCCCAGAAACACAGTTATTGAGCGAAATAACACATTACCCTTTTGCAGGTCCATAACAACAACCACGACCATTTACACATGGAAGCCTCTGGATTACATTCGTAGCACCATTCCCATTCCTCAAATTCCTGATCCATAGCAAGCGCTTCGCGACACGTAAGATTGAGTAGGAATGAACATAGGCATAAGCCTCAAAGGAATCGACTCGCACGATGAAGAATCAAGAAGGGAAGTACTCCTAACATCCTTGTAGCCTCTCGAAGATAAGTACAGACATCTCCGTACAGATCTGCAAGACTCTACTAGACTTGATCATGACTCGTGAGACCTACGGGAACCTAGCGCTCTAATACCATGTTGTCACGACCCAAAATCCCTAAGGTCGTGATGGCGCCGGACATCCATGTCAGGCCAGCCAAATCATTAATTAATTGAAATAACGTTCTGATTTTTAACATTTATGAAAACATTTCCGTTCACTTATTACATGATACTCAAATAAAAGTCTTTTAATTAAAACAATGATTAAAAGATTTCACTTAAGCGATTATGTCCCAATACATATCCCAGAACCCGGTGTCACAAGTACATGAGCATTTTCTAAGAATTTGTACAATTATTACAACGCATGTCCGAAATACAACTGGAAAAGAAAATTTAAAATGAATAAATACAGTATGAAGGAGACTCTGTCAGCTGCGGATCGCCTCCGGATGATGCAGCTCGCCTAAGTCTCTGAATCCTCCATATTTGCTATGAAAGTACCTGTACAATAAGATACACAACAAGTGTAGAATGAGTACAAAACAACGTGTACTCAGTAAGTCTCCCGCCTAACCTCATAGAGGTAGTGACGAGAGGTCAAATTAGACATTTACTAGGGTCCAACAACATAATGTATGACAAAATATGGTGAAATGCAGTAGACATGTAAGGCAGTTAAGCAACAAAATATATATACGAGGCACAATATTTCGAGAAATTTCCAGAAAGATGAGTGAATAAGTAGTTTCCCCTTCATTTCCCCCCAAATATCTATCAAGTCCTTATCCACGAAGTTATTTAACAATCTATATCCTTAAGTCGATTTAACAATTTAAGTTACAAGGGGTAAGTCATATGTAGATATATATATATATGTATACATATATATATATGTAGATATATATATATATATATATATATATATATATATATATATATGTAGATATATATATGTATATATATATATATAGATATATATATATATATGTATATATATTGAGGGTCGTTCGGCCCGAACAAACAATAAAAATAAATTGTGCACTGTTGAGGATCGAACGACCCATCCCATAAGTGCATCCTTTCAAATTAATCATAAAGCTTCCCCACTCGCGAATCATACTTGCGACTCAGGTCCTGGCACGTTTATACATACTTAAGATAAAGCTTCCCTCGATCGCGAATCATACCTGTGACTCGAGTGCTGACTCTTATATATAATTAACATAAAGCTTCCCTCGATCGCGAATCATACCTGTGACTCGAGTGCTGACTCTTATATATAATTAACATAAAGCTTCCCTCGATCGTGAATCATACATGCGACTCGAGCTATGACTCTTATACATAATTAACATAAAAATTCCCTCAATCGCGAATCATACCTGCGACTCGAGTGCTGACTCTTATACATAATTAACATTAAGCTTCCCTCATCACGAATCATACATGCGATTCGAGTGCTGACTCATATACATAATTAACATAAAGCTTCCCTCGATCGCGAATCATACCTGTGACTCGAGTGCTGACTCATATACATAATTAACATAAAGCTTCCCTAGATCGCAAATCATACCTGCGAGTCGAGTGCTGACTCATATACATAATTAACATAAAGCTTCCCTCGATCGTGAATCATACCTGCGACTCGAGTGCTGACATATTTCCACATTTTATTAAGAAAATAATTTTCTCAGGGAAGTAGTAGAATCCTTATTAAAAGAAGCATGAAACATAGGTTTTGAAATCATTTGTTTTTGAAACTCATTTGTCAAGTTTAATGATATTCCACGATAACCCGATCCAGGTACACATATATCCATAGTGGAACCAACTCTCTTTCTAGAGGGTTAACAATATGAACTCTAGCTTTCTTTTAGACATTCAATTACGTCTTCGATTATATTAGCAGTTTAATGTTACAGGCAGGATTACAGGTATAACACGTAAGGCATGCCAGTGGGTCCTAGACTACCCCGACATGGCATAATAGTAGCTACGCACGGACTCCTGTCACCTCGTGCGTAAGTAGACCCCGAAGATAATAGCATGTAGTGAATTAATTCACCTAGGGGTACAATTCCCCCCCACAAAGTTAGAAAGGAGACTTACCTCGCTCCGAAATTCCAACACCGACTTCCAAGCCCTTCCGATGACTCCAACGGACGCATAACGCTCCGAAACTACCACATAAATGACAAAGCAATGAAAATTCATCCTAATACTCACAACCAATTCAGATTATGTACTTTCTCAACCCCGCTCGGCGAAATGACCAAAATGCCCTCGGGCCCACGTGCTCGGAAATCCGAAATTCTCGAAGATACATTCTACCCACATCCTTACTAACTCAAATATATAATTTACTCAAATATTCATGCTCAATTTGTGGTTTAAAATCCAAATTTTTCATATTTTAGGTTTCTTCAAAGTTCCCAATTTTCCTACCAATTTCATGCTCAAATCCATGCAAGATCACATATTTACCTTAGGAGTGAGAAGAATTCACTTACCTAGTGATGCTTGCTGAAAACCCCCTTCTTGAAGCTCCCAAAAATCGCCACACCAAATGAGAGAAATGGAGAAATGGCCAAAATCCGTCCTTAAACACCCCAGTGCCTCCAGCCATTTTCGCACCAATAGCCGCTCATGCGGTTCCGCACCTGCGGAAATTCCATCGCAGGTGCGGCTCTGACTCAGCCCAACAAAAATCCCGCTCATGTGATCCCTCTTCGCACATGCGGTCCTTCAGCTCCAGATCGAAAATCTCGCACCTGCGACTCCCTTAGCCGCATCTGCGGTCCAAGCCTCGCAGGTGCGATTACACCAGATGACAGCAGTTTCAGCCCTTTTCCAACTTTAACTTTGATCCGTTAACCACCCGAAATCCACTCGAGGCCCTCGAGACCCCGTCAAATCATACCAACCTATCCCAAAACATAACACGGACCTGATCGAATCCTAAAATCACATCAAACAACGCCTAAATCACGAATCGCACTCAAATCCAATTCTTTAAGAACTTAGAATTTCAAACTTCTACACCCAATGCCGAAACCTATCAAATCACGTCTGATTGACCTCAAATTTTGCGCACAAGTCATATTCAACATTACAGACCTTCTCCAACTTCCGGAATCGCATTCTGGCCTCGATATCAAAACTTCCACTTCCGATCAGATTTTCCAAAAACCTTCAAATTTCTATCTTTAGCCAAATGACTCCAAAATGACCTACAGACGTCCAAATTCACTTCTGATCGCACTCCCAATTCCAGAATCACCGTACGGAACTATTCCCAGACTCGGAATCCCAAACGGACATCAACCTCACTGATATGCACCTCAACCCCAAATTCATGAAATCATTCTAAATTCTAACTTCCACAATGTACGCCGAAACGCTCCCGGGTTATCCAAAACCCGATCCGGACATACACCCAAGTCCGAAATCATCATACGAACCTGGTGGAACCTTCAAATCCTGATTCGGAGATCGTTTACTCTAAATTCCAATCTTAGTTGATTTCTCCAGCTTAAGGCGTCTGAAATGAGAATTTCCTTTCCAAATCAATTCTAAACTTACTAGAATTCAATTTTGACCACGACCACGGATCATAATACCTGAAACGAAGCTGATCACAACTTCAAACCCTGAACGACGCGCTAGAGCACAAAAACCGGTTGGGTCGTTGCAGGTAACTTGGTAGCATTCACCTCTACAAAAGTTTTCTAATAAATCTTATCACTGACAAGATTATTTTGCAGGAAAAAAGAGTGAACAATATATACATCATAGATTTGTCTACACTTTCAGAAAATGAATTAACATGCTTAAGTGTTCTGAATAGTGATCCCCTCCTTTTGCATAAGAGACTTGGACATGCAAGTATGAGTCAACTCAACAAACTAGTCTCCAAGGACTTAGTGATAGGTCTGGCTAACATTCTAGGAAGAAAAAGTTTGTGAGACTTGTGCAAGGGGGAAGTAGGTAAGATACTCTTTCAAAAGCAAGAAAGTAGTAAGTACCACCAGAACGATGGAACTGTTCCATATGGATCTTTGTGGTCCTATGAGGACCTTAAGCAGAGGTGGTAAGAGATATGTGATGGTGCTTGTTGATGACTATTCTAGATTTACTTGGACATTGTTTCTAACATCTAAATATGAGGCATTCGACATGTTTACTTCTCTTGTTAGAAAAATTCAAAAATAATTAGGAAATCAACTTGCATCAATTAGGTCTGATCATGGCACTGAATTTGAAAATGCTAAATTTGCTGATTTTTGTGATGAGCATGGCATAGATCACAACTTGTCTGCCCCTAGAACTCCACAACAAAATGGAGTGGTTGAAATAAAGAATAGGACACTTGAAGATATGGCTAGGACTATGCTTCTTTCTAGTAAACTACCCCATAGCTTCTGGGCAGAAGTTATAAATATTGCATGCTATATCATAAATAGGTGCATGACTAGGCTACTCGTAGAGAAGACTCCCTATGAGTTACTTAAAGGGATAAAGCCAAATATATCCCACCTTAGGGCTTTTGGTTGTAAGTGCTTTGTGCACAACAATGGTAAAGCCTCCCTAGGTAAGTTTGATCCCATAAGTGATGAGGGAGTATTCTTGGGATATTCTTCACATAGTAAGGCTTATAAATTTTATAACAAAAGAACTATGTGTGTTAAAGAAAGTGTGCATGTAGTTTTTGATGAAACTAACATTCTTTATGAGAGACAGAAATAAGAGGATGAAAAAATTGGGATGGTCAAAAACTCAGTCTAAATTGGAGAAACACTGGAGGAAGGAACAAGTTCATCCATCCCATGCAACATGACAGTGGGAATAGAACAAAATAATTCCCAGAATTCATTGGAAACTGTGCCTGAGTCTGTTCCACAGCAATAAGGCATTGAAGGAACTTCAAGGAGTAACCAGTTGGTTGTGAAACCTTATAGATATCAAAGTTCTCACCCTATTGAGAATATTATCACTGATCCAACCTATGGAATCAAAACCAGATCTTCTTTAAAAAATCTGTGCTTTTGATGCCTTTATATCTCTGATTGAACCTAAAAATGTTGTTGAGGCTTTGCAGGATGCAGACTGGGTAAATGCAATGCTAGATGAGCTCAACCAATTCGAAAGGAGTAGGTTTGGCATCTAGTACCAAGACCTCTGGATATATCAGTAATTGGCACAAAGTGGATCTTTAGAAACAAACTTGATGAAGATGGAACAGTGACAAGAAACAACGCAAGATTGGTTGTACAAGGATATAGTCAGGAGGAAGGCATAGACTATGATGAGACTTTTCTCAAGTGGCAATATTGGAAGCAATAAGACTCCTCATAGCCTTTGTTGCTTACATGGAATTCACTCTTCATCAGATGGATGTCAAAAGTGTCTTCCTAAATGGCTATCTCAAGGAAGAAGTGTTTGTCAAGCAACCTCCGGGGTTTGAGAACAAGGAGAATCCATATCATGTGTACAAACTTGACAAAGCACTGTAAGGACTCAAGCAAGCTCCCACAGCATGGTATGAAAGATTATCAAAATTCCTGCTTGAGCATGACTACGAGAGAGGTAAAATTGATAGTACTTTATTATTTAAGGAAAAAGGTAAATATCTCTTGGTAGTTCAGATATATGTAGATGACATAATATCTGGAGCAACTACTGATAAGCTAAGTAAAGAATTTGCTAAATTAATGGGGAGTGAATTTGAAATGAGTATGATGGGTGAGCTAAATTTATTTTTAGGCTTACAAATTAAATAAAATTCAAGTGGAACTATGATCCATCAACAAAAGTATGTTAAAGAGTTGCTTAAGAGGTTTAAAATGGAAGACTCTAAAGAAACTGATACTCCTATAACAACATCAACAAAATTGGATGGAGATGAACCTGGTTCATCTGTTGATCAAAAGTTGTATAGGGGAATGATTGGTTCATTGTTGAATCTTACTGCCAGCAGACCTGACATTATTTTCAGCGTAGGACTTTGTGCAAGATTTCAGGTTAATCCAAAGGAATCCCACTTAACTGTTGTGAAGAGAATCTTGAGATACCTAAAAAGCACCACTGATCTCTGTCTTTGGTATCCAAAAAGTAGTAACTTCAATCTTGTGGGATATGCTGATGTTGACTATGCAGGTTTTCTAGTGGATAGAAAGAGCACCTCGGGTATAGCATATTTTCTGGGCTCATGTCTCGTGTCTTGGGCCACTAAAAAATAAAATTATGTGGCTCTATCTACTGTTGAGGCTGAGTATGTGGCTGCAGCCTCATGTTGTGCTCAACTACTGTGGATTAAACAACAATTTATAGATTTTGGAATTGATGTTGGATGCATCCCTATCTTTTGTGATAACACCAGTGCTATAAGTATGACAAAGAACCCCGTTCATCATAAAAAGACAAAACACATAGATGTTAGACATCATTTTTTAAGTGATAATTATGAGAAGGGATTGATCTCTATTGAATTTTGTGCTACTGATAAACAGATTGCTGACATCTTTACAAAAGCACTAAGTAGAGAGAATTTTGAAAGTAACAGGTTAGAATTAGGGATGATTAATATCACCTAATTGAACCAGTTCAGAATGTACATGAAAAAAAAAATTGGCTAGAAATTCTTAAATTTGTGTAAATAATCATATTAATTGTTACTCGGTCTCATGTTGTAAATAGCATACTCTTTTTCCATGTTTTGAGATGTCTCACTGGTTACTAATGTTGTTTTCTCTATTGTTGAAAATTGAGGCTTGATCAAGATGATTCTGACATGATGAACCTGGTTCATCAGTGCTGGTTCATCTGAAAGGCGAGGTATGTGTTCTCAACTATACACACTTAGAAATATTAATAGTTAATCATGATCGGAACTCTACCTAATCAAGATTTTTTCCAAATCTATCCTTATCCCACTTATGAACCAATTCCGTCTATTCTAAGAGTCCAATAAAATTAAACCGCCTAGAACCTAGGGAAACAGTAACCGTCACCTCTAACTGATCAGTTGCAAAGGTGATTAGACCTCTATTTGACCCAAAAGGCTGTCGTTATATATTAATTACTTCTCTCTTTTAAAACACACATCATCACCCCTGAAATCACTCACCAACTCTACAATCGTCGAAACCCTTTCATCTTCCTTACCCTCATTCTCAATCCAAAATTTCTTCTTCCATCTTCAATCAAAAAAAATGTCTAACCCTTCGAACAACCCTGGTACGCCACCACCTGTTACTCCATCTTTGGCTTCTTCAACACCTCCACCACCAAGTCCTACTCATTCTCAATCCAGTCCCATTATTCCTCAGCCTAGCCCTAGTCCAGAACCCATAAAAAGAAGGATTAAAATGCTTGCCAGAAAAACAGTGGCTACAGGTTCTCTCACCAGAAAATTGAATTCCAAACTACAAGCCAGTCAGGCTCAAGAATCAGATAATTCAAGTGACTCGTTTAAATCAGCTACTGAGGAAACAACAGGATCATCTGGTTCTGAACAAGTATCATATGTACCAAATATCACTTCTGAGAATGTGTCTGAAATAGCGGAGAACTTAGAAAACAGGTTTATTTTGGTTGGGTCTGTGATAAATGTGGAGTTGCCAGAAATAAGACGAAGAGGTGGTAAAAACAAAAGTGAGAAAGAAAAAGAGAGAGATGGAGGTCGGAGTGAAGCGAGGGGAACAAGGGAAGAAACTACTAGTTTGTCTATCTGTGGTACTGAAACAGTAGTAATAGAAGAGAGAGCCAAGAAGTCAGGGGGAAGTGAATCAAGAGAAGCGGCTGAGGGATTAGTAAATCTAGGGAAGTCTACAAATGAACCTGATTCATTTACTAAAGAAACCTTAGCAGATCTTCTGAAGAAGTTAGGTGACAGTTATAAACCAAAGAAGAAAAGAACTCCCAAGGTTCAAAATTCTCGAACAACTGGAGCAAGTAAGAAGAGGAAACCCACTCCCTCTGCTGATTCTGAAATTCCTCTTCCAAGAGGAAGAACCACAAGAAGCACACTAAGGCAGAGTGAGGAGTTACATAAAGCCTTAGAAGAGAGTAAAAGAAAGAGGGTTGCAAAGGGAAAGGAGAAAGTTGTTGAGTCTGTAGAGGTTGTTGAGATTGATGAGATAGACCTGGTCCATCAAGATGAACAAATGGTAGGCGTTGAGATTCAGACTCCAAAATCAAAGAAAGCCAAGACTTCCTCCAAGAAGTTTGCACATGTGTTTGATGAACCCTCAACTGTAGCCAAGAGAACCAGGTCTACAGTAACACCTAAGAAAGTGCAAACTGCTGAACATGATGACTGGAGTGATGAGGATGGAGTTGATTCATATGGAGAGAAGGATAATTTGACAAAATTTGGCAAGCGCACCATTCTGAAGGGGAGGTTATTGAAACATTTGGAATAAGCATGCATGGTCTTATTGTTGGATAAGCTGGAGGTGCGGGGCTGGAAGGACATGGTCGTTCAGTTGGATAGACATTTGGCCAGAAATGAGATAGTTGAATTCATGACCAATGTTGGTGTCAAGGATGGGAGAGTCACTAGCCACGTGAAGGGGATAGAAATTTCTTTTGATGCCAAAGAATTAGGAGAGATCCTTGGCATTCCATCTAAAGTCTATGATGACTACACTAGGAAAAAAATGGCCAAGCTTAGATAATCTTCCAACTGCTCTACAAATCACAAGAAAATTTTGCGATAATGAAGAGGAGGTTGAACCTAAGGTAGTCTACAATAGTGAGATGAAGTTCCCACACAAAGTGGTATTTGAGTTTATCAACAAGTGTGTACTGCCAAGACAGGAGAGAGGCACATTGCAAACTACGTGGATTTAGTCCTGATGGAGTGCCTGGACAGTGGGAGGCAGATAAATTGTCCCTATTTCATCATTCAACTGCTGGACATAGTGATAAATGGCTCCAAAGCCCATGCCATTCCATATGGCTTCATTCTTACCTCTGTACTGGTTCACTACAAGGTGCCTCTGAAGAAAGCATAGATGGCCTCAAGCAAGGATCGATTTGGCATAAATACTCTTCTGGCTTGTGACTATGATGTCAATATCACTGTAAATGAACTTGGTTCATCCAGGAAGACACATGTGAATAGCAAAGTTAGAGCACTTGTGCAGGAGAGTGGGGCGAAGGATGCAGAAATACTTCGGATGAAGAACCGCCTGGCAGAAGTTGAATCTGAAAGGGATGCCCTCTGAATTGAGCTTGCTAAAGAGAAGGAGAAGAATGAGGGATCCTTATGGATATGCTATCTCTTCTCCAAGCCAAAAACACAGCCCCCAACTCTTCCCAGCCTTAGTAGTCCAGCCTGTCTTAGTACTTCAGTGACCCAGATTAGGGATTTTTATTTTTTTTTTGCTCATGGTTTTAACTGTTTCTTTTCTGTCTGTGGATTGTGGATGAACAATGCCTTCTATCAATGAATTTTGTTGTTTTTACTCTAACTCTTGTCTCTTTTTCTTTGATAGTTTAAACTGTCAGTTCACTATTGATGATTAATCCATAATTGCACTTGCAGTTTCCCCAGTGGCCATGAGTAATTCTTAAATATCTGGAACTTTTCAAAATTTGTAACTTTTCGATGATGCCAAAAATGGGGAAAATGGTTATGTGCTACTAGAACATGTGATATTTATAACCTAATGAACCTGGTTCTTTTACGATAAATGTTCAATACTCTAAAATGTGTCAATGTTGGATTAAGTTGGTTACAGTCCTAAGCACAAAGTTTGTCATCATAAAAAAAGGGGGAATTTGTTGGCCCAAGAATTTGAATGGTTTTGAATATTGGAACTCAAAGATGAACCAGGTCCATCACTAGAGACATGGACACATGTAAAGTTAAGGCACGTGAGGTGCACATGCAGGAGATAAACGAAATCTGGGAAATAAGAGATATCTCTTGATCGAAAAGATTGTAAAATGATAAGGAGAAGGACTCCTTATTTAGTAAGAACAGAATCAAAGATAATTAAGGATTCGAGGAGTTGAGATTAACTAGAACTCTTCCACCAAGAAAGAGTAGCATTAGAACTCTAGTAAATCTCTCGTCTACTAATCCTATATATTGCAGATTGTTCTTATTGTACAGGTATGCACAAAAGCATAAGTTAAGCAAGAATTGAGAGCAAAATTAGTAAGGTAATTTTGCAAGCAGTTCATGTGAGATTTAAGTGTGCGATTCTGAAGCTACTTGAACCAGCTAGAAGAACCAGTTCCAATTGTTGTCTTTTAGTCTAGTTTACTTGTAGTAGGTGATTTCAACTTGTATCTTTCAGCTTTATCTAGAAGCGTCTGTAATAGGTACTGTGTTTCAAGTTATAGCTAACTTGGAGTTTGTCGCAAATAGCTAGAGGCTAGTTTGCCACAAAGGGATTAGAGGTAATCCTAGGTTTACAAAAGAGTTTATGTAAATGTTGTTTGGCTCACTGATTTAGTAAATAGTTTGGGAAAATCCTACTGGAAGTAGGTCGTGATTTTTCACCTTTTGAGCCAGGTGTTTTCCACGTAAAAATTTATGTGTTCATTATTTTCTGTATTTATTATTCCGCAAACAGTAGAGGTTGGAGCACATAGAAGAACATGGTCCTTCTATAACTAGTGCATGCAAAAATCAGACACCACACAAATCACCCCTCCCCCCCCCCCCCCCCCCCCCCCCCCTTGTGTGGTATTGACGTTTAGAACATCAGTTTCTAATGAATATTTAGCTTCCCTTTTATATAGCAGGGGAGTTTACCGTAGGTACAATTATAAGAAAGGTAAAAATCTTCCTTTTAGTTAGTCCTTTATTTTCTACCAATATAGGCCGAGATTCACGCGACTCTTTGTTAATTGTGTGTGGTCGTTTAGTAATGCTCCCCGATGTCTTGGGAGTCGATTCGGGCCTGGGGGCGTGGTCTTTATGGCTCCGACGGCAAGTGTTTTACTCGGGCCCTGATTCGAGAGACTCCTGGTTCTGATTCTGATTTCTTGCAGTTACATCTTGCTCCGTTTACCTTACCGACAGAAGCGGACCCAGAACTTTTACGCGACAGAGACACATTATTCTGCTCAACCAATGCCCTAGTGTTTAGGGTGCCAACTGCTTTAAATTAACCATTTTCAAGGTATATACATATATATATATATATATACACACACAAATTTTGGCTAAAGTTTACGGGGTCCGGTAACCCCTCATCCATACACATGGATCAGCTTTTGCTCACCGAGAAATGGGGGTGCTCATTGGACTCGGTTTTACCTGTATACAAATTTGTTTTATATTCACGTAATCATGAATGTGTTACTAATGGTAGTTGAAGCCTATCGTCTATGGAAATCTGACTTTTTTCTAGAAGGTTGAAATCTATCAATGAAATCAAAGTAAACGAAACTCCATTACTTCTCAATTTTGTCCTTTTCTTTATATCAAATTGGTTTGAAATCTGACGTCAATAAAATATCTTCATGCCTCGATTATTTCACAAGGACGCGAATTTGATGAATTAGTATGACGTATTTTTCAATCTACACGTAACTCGTAGAGTAGGTGTTAAGAAGTTTCTCCAGGATAAGTAATGCAATCGGCATATTTTTCTTCTCAAAATAATGTTTTAGTTATTTCGTATATTTGTTATAGCTGCAGAAAATTGTTCGACTTTTAAACTAATAAATCATAAAGTCTTCAGTCAATTTGATAAGAAAATGATAAAATTGTAAAGCTTAAAGCAATTCTTAAATCTTATCCACAAATTTGTAAAAGCTAAAAGCTTTTCTGATGCAATTTTAGCTAGTTAAGGGGTCGTTGGTATGAAGTATAAGTAGATATAGTACTTGTATAAAAATTTAATATCACCTTAATATTTTGTTTGGTTAGCAAACTTGTATAAATTATCCCGAGATTAAAATTAGTACCGGAAAAATTTATACTTTGTACGGATTTGGATAATTAGTGCCAGAATAACTTATACATTTTCTTGAAAATTATGCAGTTGTCATTTTTAATATAACATACTAAACAGTTGATAAAAAATAATCCCAGCATAAATCAACTGATAGTAGCGTCTCGAATGCTATTGAAATTGTTTGAAAACCTGAATTATTTTTCATATACTTAAGGTATTGAACTAGCAAATGTTTTCATACTGAAGTTACCTTGAGATTGTCTCTTTTGGTCAAACATTATTATTATTATTATTATTTTTGAAAAAAAAACTCAAGTGTATGCATAGAATAAACCTGTGTATAGAAATTGTGCCTAGTTATGTTAATTATAGAATGAAGCTTTAGATTTTTGTGCTTGTAAAACGGAGAGAAAGTTACAACTTGATTGCAAATGAGGGCTTGTTTGTGTCTATAGTTAGTTTTTTTTTTTATATATATATATATATATATAATCGATTTCTTTAGCTATATTAACCCAATCCATCTTATAGCATATTTGGCTAAACTGTAAAAATCAACTTATTTTGAAAAGTGTTTTTTTTTAGAAGTATTTTTTTCAAAAATATTTTTGGTAAAAAATAGTTTGTAATTGATTAAATATTTTGAAACGTACTTTTGAGTAGCAGTTAGTATTTGATCAAGCTTTTAAAAATTATTTCTAAGTGTATTTTTCTCAAAAGTATTTTTGGAGATAAATTATTTTTTTCTTTTTATCCTCAAAAATATTTTTTTTCTTCTATAAGTTTTGTCGAACACCTCAACTTTAAAAAAAAAATAGTTAGGATTGAAGAAGCTTGACCAAATAGGCTATTACTCATGTAAACTTTGGGCAAATTAGAAACAATTCATTTATTAATTCAAATAATCTCTTGTTTGGGGATTGGTTTAGAATGACCCCTTTTGTATAAATTTTTTATATTTAGTAAGATTAAATGTTATCTTTTTCGAAACTGATCTGTGAGCCGCATATGAGCCATTTAAATTGAAGAAAACCATTGGGATGAACTTCTTCAAATTTCACATCCTCCAATTCATACTTTAAGAAAAGATCTTACTCAAGCCAGATAAAATATATCGTTCATCAAACGAGTTAATATTTTTTATATCTTTGAATACTCAATAACACCCTTTGTTGTTGAAATTTGCAATTATGAACTTATCCTAAGATACAAATTAGTAGAAAATTGGCAGATCCTGTTCATATGATATTTTTTCATGGCTCACAAGCTTCTGAAGAGTCAATTTAATAACGGTTGCCATGTGTTTTAAATACAACAAAGACAAAAAAGGCTTAATTTTCGTAGATATAAAAGACTAAAACTGTTCAAATGCATATATATCTATGGACTATTTTAGACCTAACTCCAAATATTGGGGGCTAGTTTTGTTATTTTCTCAATAAAGTTATTTGGCCTTTGTTTCTCTTTATTTCTCCGTTCTTAAGTTCCAAACAACGGATTAACCTGAGTAATTGATACAATAAAGGTAATGTTATGAAACAATTAAAGAGCAAGAATAAAAACAATATTGCAGAGAAAGAGATAGGAAATTCTTATTGAATTTTGGGATGATATACAAGGGGGTAAGATCCCTTTATTTATAGGGAAAAAATGACTTAACCACAAAGTAAAACTCTCTAAAAGATAGACATTCACTCTAAATAGAGTTCTATTTATAACACTCCCCCTTGAATGTTTATTCAACAAATAATGTGTTTCGTTAAAACCTTAACTAAAATAAAATCCAATGGGAAAAAAATTCTAGAAAAGGGAAAAAGTACACATATTTAGAAATGCACTTTTTGGTTGCCTTGTTAAAAACCTTGCAAGGAAAACTCAGTGGGACAAAATTTTATAAGGAAAAAAGAGTGCAAACACGCATTAATTCCCCCTAATGAGAGCATCAATTAACATCCTTGAGCATTCACATCCCCATCTTGTACACTACCTTCTTGAAGGTTGAGGTTGGTAGAGATTTTATGAACAAATTAGCCATATTATCACTTGAACGAATCTGTTGCACATTGATATCACCATTCTTTTGAAGATCATGTGTGAAAAATAACTTTGGTGAAATATGTTTTGTCCTGTTTCCTTTTATGAATCCTCTCTTCAATTGTGTTGTGCATGCTGCATTGTCTTCATACAAAATCGTGGGTAGTTTGTCACGCTTCAAACCACATCTGTCTCGAATAAGATGTATTATAGACCTCAATCACACACATTCTCGACTTGCTTCATGAATAGTAATTATCTCAGCATGATTAGATGAAGTAGCCACGATCGATTACTTAGTCGATTGCCAAGATATATCAGTGCCTCCACAAGTAAACACATAACCTGTTTGAGATCGGGCCTTGTGTGGATTAGATAAATACCCAGCATCGGCATAACCAACAAGATCATGACTACAATTATTGCCATAAAATAAGCCCATTTTGATACCGTAATATGTGTTTGATTCCATTCCAATGTCTCCTTGTAGGAGCAAAGCTATATCTTGCTACGACATTAACTGAAAAAGTTATGTCAGGCCTTGTTGTATTAGCAAGATACATTAGTGCACCAATTACACTAAGATATGGTACTTCGGGACCAAGTAGCTCTTCATCCTCTTCTCGAGGTCGGAATGGATCCTTATTCACATCAAGTGATCGAACAACCATCAGAGTACTTAATGGATGTGCTCCATCCATGTAAAACTGTTTCAGTATCTTTTCTATGTAGGTAGATTGATGAACAATAATTCCGTTTGCCAAGTGTTCAATTTGCAAACCAAGACATAATTTTATCTTTCCGAGATCTTTCATCTCGAATTCTTTCTTTAAATAATTAATTGCCTTTTGGAGTTCTATAGGAGTTCCAATAAGGTTTATGTCATCAACATATACGGCAAGTACAAAAAATTCCGTTGTTATTTTCTTTATAAAAACACATGGACAAATGGCATCATTTATATAACCTTCCTTTAATAAATACCCACTAAGACGATTATACCACCTATGTCATGATTGCTTTAGACCATACAAAGGTCTTTGCAATTTGATTGAAAATATTTTCCGGGATTTTGAATTATGTGCGTTAGGCATTTTAAATCCCTCGGGAATTTTCATGTATATCTCATTATCAAGTGATCCATAAAGGTAGGCGGTAACCACATCCATTTAAATTCATGTCAAGCTTTTCATGAACATCAAAACTAATGAGATAACGGAACGTTATAACATTCATAACGGGTGAATATGTCTCTTCATAATCGATACCAGGCCTTTGTGAAAATTCTTGTGCGACAAGGCGTGCCTTATATCTTTGTACCTTATTTTTCTCATTCCTCTTACGTACAAAGACCCATTTATAGCCAACAGGCTTAACACCATTAGGTATTTGGACTACATGCCAAAAAACTTCACGTTTCGCAAGTGAATTCAACTCTGATTGAATTGCTTCTTGCCATTTTGGCCAATCATGTCTTTGTCGACATTCTCCAACATATTGAAGTTCAATATCCTCACTATCTTGTATAATTCTAGATGCAACGTTATATGCAAAGACATAATCCACCACTATATCCATTCCATTTAAATTTGTCTCAATATCGATTGGATTTATTAATAGTTCCTTATTATCTTGAGTCTCGGGCTCAATGATTTCTTCATGAATCTCATAATTTATTAAATCGTGGATTTCTTCGTGAGATTCTTTCATAGTGTCATTTTGATAATTTATTTTTCTTTTTATATGAAGTCGATCCTTAGAACCCAACGGTCTGTCACGTTTTAGGTGTGCTTTTGACTCATTAGCTATGACACTAGAAGATTGTCCAATAGGGACATCAATACAAAACGGAACATTCTCAGCATGAGTATGTGAATTTGTTATCCTTTTCAAATCCGTAAATTCGTATGGTATTTGATTTGCTATTCTTTGCAAATGAATAATCTTTTGCACCTTTTTTTCACAAATAGAGGTACGTGGATCAAGATGAGATAATGATGATTTTTTTCACAAATTTTCCTGTTTGGTTTCACCAATTTCTCCCCCTAATTATGGGAAAAATGTCTCATCTAATCGACAGTCTGCAAAACGAGCAGTGAATAAAACTCCCGTTAATGTTTCAAGATAGCGAATAATGGAGGGCGATTCAAACCCAACATATATTCCTAACATTCTTTGGGGACCCATTTTGGTGCGATATGGCGGTGCTACAGGCACAAATACTACGCATCCAAAAATTCTTAAATGGGATATATTAGGTTCGTGACCAAAAACTAATTGGAACAGAAAATATTTATGATAATTTGTCGGTCTGAGACGAACTAGCATTGTTGCATATAAAATGGCATGACCCCAAACAGAAGTGGGCAGCTTCATTTTCATGAGTAACAATCTTGCTATCAATTGCAGACGTTTAATTAAAGACTCAACAAGGCCATTTTGAGTGTGAACAGGAGCTACATGATGTTCCACTTTTATCCCTATTAATAAGTAATCATTAAATGCTTGGGATGAAAACTCAACAGCATTATCAAGTCTAACAGACTTAATTGGATTATCGGAAAATTAGGCCCGTAATCGGATTATTTGTGCCATTCATTTTGCAAACACGAAGTTGCGAGATGACAATAGGCAACGTGAGACCATCTAGAGGATGCATCTATTAAGACCATAAAATATCTAAACGACCCACTAGGTGGGGTGAATAGGCCCACAAATGTCCCCTTGTATACGTTTCAAAAAATGCAGGGGACTCAATCCCAACCTTTGTTGGTGATGGTCTAATAATTAACTTGCCTTGATAACAAGAAGTGCAAGAAAATTCATTATTTAAAAGAGTCTTTAAATTCTTTAAGGCATGCCCATTTGAGTTTTCTATAATTCGTCTCATCATAATTGATCCAGGATGTCCCAATCGATCATGCCAAAGTATAAAAGTGTTGGAATCAGTAAACTTTTGGTTTACAATAGAATGTGCCTCAATTGCACTAATTCTTGTCCAATACATGCCACAAGATAAAGACCGGAACTTCTCAATAATCCTTTTCTGGCCAGAGACATTCTTGGTAATGATGAGATATTCAAGATTATTCTCATCTATTGTTTCAATATGATATCAATTTCGACGGATATCTTTAAAACTCAACAAGTTCCTCTTGGACTTGGAGGATAATATTGCATTCTCTGTGATAAGTATTGTTCCCTTAGGCAGAGTTATAGTAGCTCTTCCAGAGCCTTCAATTAATTTGCTACTACCAGAAATTGTAGTAACATCTGCCTTACACATACTTAAATGAGAGAAATATTTCTTTTCTTTGAATATTGTATGTGTCGTACATGAATCAACTAAACAAATATTTTTGTAATTAAACTTTGATCCAAGTTCGCTTTATGAGTTATCCATATTTGCTTAATCTTCTCAAAGAGCTTCTTGAGACGGTAGAGTCTCGTGCTGATAACGTGTTATGAAATAATAAAAGAACAAGAATAATATTGCAGAGAAAGAGAGAGTAAATTCTTATTGAATTTTGGGATGATATACAATGGGGTAAGACCCCTTTATTTACAGAAAAAATGACTTAACCACAAAGTAAAACTCTCTAAGATATAAGCATTCCTACTAAATATACTTCTATTTATAACAGGTAATAGATATTAATTAATGAATCTGAAAGATTCCCGTTATCTGGTCGTCTTCAAACAAAAGTCCGACAGTAAAACCCACTCCCAAAACTTTTCAGTGTTCCTCCAAAACCCCAAAAACTCTTCAGCAAAACCCTAGTCATATTACCTCGGATTTTGCCCCCAAATTTTCCCGCTTCATTCACTGGTTTGACCCCTTAACTCTCGTGTACTTCGTTCAGTACATCCTTTGGCTGCTTCACTCTCAAATCTGATGGTCTTTCTTAGTTTGCTGTTTTCACCTGAAAATGTTGCTCCACTGTCTTTCACTGCTTCTTCTGCTTTTGCCATTGGCTACGCCTTTTCCGGCGACTGGTCCTCACATTGCCGATGTCAACATACTGTTGCCTCCCAAAATGACTCACCCTGTTGAGTATAGACTTCAAGGTAGCGATGGTTGCTTCAAATGGTATGTCCCTATTCCCAACATTCATTTCTGTTTGGTGCATTAGCTTTGTGAGTGTAGATTATAGATTTCAATTAACTATTAAGCTATGTAGGCAGTCTCTTAGATATGTTCTCTGCTTAATTCTTGAAGTTTATGCTGGATTTTTTCATCTGTTATTGGTCATTGTCTTGTCTTAGCTTCCTTTGAGAGCTGAGCTTTTGGTTATGGGTGATTCTTATTTCTTTGTAGGCTATTAATAGCAATTTATTGTGTGTTTGAAGAGCTATTATAAATGAAGTTTCTTTAGTTTAAGGATATAGATGATATCAAGATTAACTTATGTTGTCATGTGTTTTCTTTATTATTATTAAGGGAGAGTATTAGATGCAAAAGCAAGAAATCTAGTTCCTTAGAATAAGACCTGAAATTTGAGGCTAGAGTTGTTTTTTTTTAACATATCACATGCCATTATAAGTTTGTTAAACACTTTTAAGTCATGCTCACCTAGTTTTCTATTTACAACGGATATTATGACATCTTAAGTTGCGAGAAGTTGACATTGGTATAACATTTAAGTAACTTTTCATTTTTTAGAAACACTTATGGATTTGTACTAATATTTTTCTCTCTGCTTTCTGTATGTCTGGTTTTTGCGTGTAGGACATGGGATCATCATGATATTTTAGTTGTGCTGCCTGAGTACAATGTCAGTAGCCAATGCTCTACAAGTGCCCGCTTGAAATCAATTGCCCCTTATAGTGGTCGAAAGGAGACTGCTGTCTATGCGACAGATGTGCATACTGGAGCTGTGATTCGATGCAAAGTTTATGTTGACAATTTCTCTAGGATCCAGATTTTCCATAGTTCCGTCAAACTCGATCTTGATGGCCTTGCTACTTTACGTGTCCGTGCCTTTGATAGTGAAGGTACTTTGCTACTTTAGTAGTTATTTTTTATTAGTTTTAATTGTATTACTTAATTTTTTTGGAAATAAAGACAATCATCTGATAGCCTATGAATAAAAGGGTGCAAGAATTTAATAATTTTAATTAGCATTTAAAACAAGAGACAGCAGTCATTTTCTAGCTTACTAGACTATATATTCTTTTGTCTTATTCTTCTAAGCCATCATCTAAAAGTGCACTTGTACTGTGTGATCTCTTCCCAACATATAGCAGTCTTTGGTGTTTGCTCTACTGCTTTGATAAGCTTTGAAATTTCTGGAAATACTCTCTCAGACTCTTCAACTGAACATGCGTTTTTGCTACTTTAGGTGGGGATCTTTTCATGTGTTTTTACCAGTAATTGATCTTCATATTTATACTGGAATCATATATTGAGCCAAAAATATGGTTTAATATCTGTCATCAATTGTCTGGTTTCACTTTATTCCTCTCAGCAATCTTTTTGTCTAAAAGTAACTCGTAATCTTTCCTGCTTTGAAGAGGCTTGTTTCTTTTTGTTTGATGTGTTCCTAAATTCTAAAAGGCAAAGACACGAGATGAGGTGCAGGCTATGCGTATTATCCTGATTATCTCCAAAAAATTTAGAAGTACAAAAGAAAAACTAATATTACAGAACTAAATTATATGTTCTATATTTTCATAAAAGAGGTATATATTGTATATGATATGTATGACAACATACATATTTCTTTCTGTACCATATGAAATGGAAAATCACCTATAAATCCTATTCTTCTTGTCATTATAAAATTCTTAAGGATCAATGAGTCCTACTTTTGCCAACTAAATCCTAAGATGTTCTGTAATTAATGTGTTACCCTTTTCTCCTTCTTTTATCTGGTTGGCAGATCAGTCAAATACCCAAACCTATAAAAAACAAGGGTTTAAAGATGTGCTACAGACACATCTAGTACTATAAAGCAACCAAAAGCTCATAGGGAGAAAAGGGTAACACATGAGTTACAGAACATCCCTCTAGGTAGCAAATATACAAGTTTCTCCCCCAATTTTTTTTCTGTTTGATGCATATTAACTAAAAATTATATCTTATTTTGCAATAAATCTCCATATGAGCATTATTACCATTTTATTTTTTCTTTGTAGTGGTAATAGCTCCGATTGCTAAACATGTGTTTGCTGAATTTTCAGAGAATGTTTTCTCGTCTTTGGTGGGCATACAATTCACGTGGCACCTAATGCCTGAAACTGATGGATTGCCTCATCACCTGACCCATATCCCTCTGAAGGACTCTCCATTGAGTGATTGTGGCGGATTATGTGGTGACCTTGATATCCAAATAAAGCTTGAAAATAGCGGCGTGTTTTCTGATCTTTATGTGGTAAAGGGCACGGAAATCGGCCATGAAATAGTGTCTGTTCATTTGGATGAACCATCAGTTAGATATATGGAAGATAAAATTGTTCTAACTGTGGCAGAAGCCATATCTCTGGAACCTCCTTCGCCGGTTTGTGTCCTTGTTGGTGCTATTGTTCATTATAGTCTTAAAGTTATCCGTGGGAATACTCCACAACTTGTAACTCTGCCATCAGCCTTCCACCGATGGTTTGTTTCAAACTCCTCAGTTGCTCAGGTAGACAGGATGGTGGGTACTGCCAAGGCTTTGAACTTGGGTATAACAACAGTAACTGTTGAAGATACTAGGGTGGTTGGCCATACACAAATGTCTTCTTTCCATGTTGTCCTACCAGATTCCTTATCATTGTATATGTTACCTCTATCGCTTTCTGGTGATCATGTAAAGGGGATTGAACCAATACCCTCCGTGGCACGTTGGTATGTAGTTTCTGGTCGGGAATATCTCATCCAAGTAAGGATTTTCTCTAAAGGAACATGGGCTCAAGAAGTTTATATTTCAGAAAATGATGACGTTAAGTTGCATGATGACTTATCAGAAATCTGGAGTATTATTCCCTCATCCAATCGCATTGGAGAGAAAGGGGTATCCAGAATCCTAAAAGCTCTTTCGTGTGGTCTGGGAAAATTGACTGCGACTCTCACATATAGCGCTGGGCACAAAGAAACAAAGGAAGCTCTCAAGGTCGTTCAAGAAGTTATGGTTTGTGACCAGGTGAAGTTCAGCATGGAAGGTGTCTCCGACAGTATTACTCTTCCTTGGGCCCCTGGTGTTTTTCAGGAGTTGGAGTTAAAGGTTACTGGGGGCTGTGCAGTGGTGTCTGATGACTACAGATGGTCCTGTTCTGATATGTCTATTGTGTCCGTATCTGCTTCTGGGGTTGTCCAGGCAAAAAGACCTGGAAAAGTGACTATAAAGGCAGTCTCAGTTTTTGATTCTCTTAATTATGATGAGATAGTTGTTGAAGTGAGTTTGCCTTCTTTAATGATAGTACTGCCTAATTTTCCGGTGGAAACTCCTGTAGGTTCATATCTTCGAGCTGCTGTGACATTTAAAACATTGGATGGTGACTTATTCTACAAATGTGATGCTTTTAGCTCATCCATTAAGTGGAAAACTGGCAGTGACGCTTTCCTTATTGTTGATGCTGGTGAGACCTTTATCTCTGAAAAGCAAGAAATTCTTCCAATTGGTACAGAGAAACATGGTCCTACATGTGCATGGACTTATGTCTATGCTTCTAATTCTGGTCAGACGATGCTACATGCAACATTGTCAAAAGAATTTCAACAGTATGATCGCTATACTGGCGGTTCTGTTGTTCTGCAAGCAACCTCGCGTATTGCAGCTTTTCTACCACTCATCGTGCACCCGGCTAGTGATGGAAACCAGTTTGGTGGTTACTCGTTTGATTTGGTTCAAGCTGAAGCTGATAATCACTTGGACAATATGGAGAATCTATATCTTGCCCCTGGAACATATTTTGATGTGATGCTTCGTGGAGGACCTAATCGATGGGACCAGGGAGTTGAATTTGTTGAATCCGTGG
Source organism: Nicotiana paniculata (assembly GCA_005239505.1). Lineage (NCBI taxonomy): Eukaryota > Viridiplantae > Streptophyta > Magnoliopsida > Solanales > Solanaceae > Nicotiana > Nicotiana paniculata. The sequence continues at coordinate 37,667 of MDKI01022955.1, forward strand.
AGAGTTTGGATGAACACAATCTCAGGGTTCAAGATGGGCTTCTAGTTAATCAAGAATTTACCAGCTATGGGAGCACCTACAGAATCAAGTGCCAAGATGTTGGAAGCTTTAGGCTTCTTATGAAACGTGGGAATTTAATTGGAGAGGGTCATCCTTTGCCTGCTGTATCTGAAGTGCAATTATCACTCACATGTGGTTTCCCAGCCTCTATAGCATTAATAGCCGATGAAACTGTTAATTCCGTTGAAGTGATCCGGTCTGCAGCTCAGGCTGACCGTGGCAGTGGAAGGATTCGTACGACCCCAATCACAATAGCAAATGGGCGCACAGTTCGACTATCAGCAGTTGGCATTAGCGAGTCTGGAATAGCGTTTGGAAACTCATCTTCTCTTACTTTGAAGTGGGAGCTTAAAGATTGTGATGATCTGGCATTTTGGGATGATATCCACAACTTAGCAATGTTATCAAATTGGGAGAGGTACTTGGTCTTGGCAAATGCAACTGGACTATGTGTTGTACGAGCAACAGTTATTGGACCTGTTGATTTGGGTAGCCATCGCCATTCTCTTAAACACATTCCAGGCCCTGAGAATGATCTGACTGATGCTATACGCTTGCAACTTGTTTCATCCTTAAGGGTCTATCCAGAATTCAGCTTGTTGTATCTTAATCATGATGCCAAGTTGAATCTGTCAATTGCTGGAGGAAGTTGTTTCATTGATGCTGCAGTAAATGATACGCAAGTTATGGAAATAACTCAGCCTGCTCCAGCTTTACAGTGTGTACAATTACTGCTGGCTCCTAAGAAGTTGGGAACTGCACTTGTAACGGTTCGAGATGTTGGGCTTGCCCCACCTCTTTCCGCTTTCTCTGTGGTTCAAGTTGCAGATGTGGACTGGATTAAGATTACATCTGGAGAAGAATTGAGCATTATGGAAGGGAGTTCACTATCAATCAATTTTCTTGCTGGAGTAAATGATGGGAACACTTTTGATTCTTCGCAGTATGTTTACATGAATATTCATGTTCATATTGAGGATCATATAGTTGAACTTGTCAATGAAGATGATCTTTCCTGTTGTGATGATGGATATGTGATTGTGCCTAACTTCAGAATAAGGGCAATGCGTCTTGGGGTCACCACACTGTATGTCAGTGCTAGACAACATACTGGCCATGAGATACTGAGTCAGCCAATTAAGGTAGAAGTCTATGCACCACCTAGAATTCAGCCTAGTGATATTTTCCTTGTACCAGGTGCTTCTTACGTGCTTACTGTGAAAGGAGGCCCAAAAACTGGTGCATATATCAAGTTCGTCAGTATGGATAATGTGGTTGCTAAGGTCCATACAGCCTCAGGACGAGTTTCTGCAACATCACCAGGAAACAGTACCATAGCTGCCAAGATATACAGGAATGGAGATATCTTTATTTGTCAGGCATATGGTGAAGTTAAAGTAGGTGTTCCTTCTTCAGCTATGTTAAATGTTCAAAGTGAGCAGCTAGCTGTTGGCCGTCAAATACCAATATTTCCCTCCCTGTCTGAGGGAAATTTATTTTCATTTTATGAACTTTGTAGTAATTATAAGTGGACTATAAATGATGAAGAGGTGTTGAGTTTCCAAGCAGCAGACGACTTACATGGTGGAAAAAATGGAATGCCCTTGTCCAGTGAAAAAGGCAATGCGCTGGCAGGATATGTGGGTGATAAAGACCTTGGTTTTATTCAAGTATTGCATGGGAGATCTGCGGGGCAGACTGATGTTACAGTTTCTTTCTCCTGTGATTTTGTTGCTCGTAAATCTTTTTCACAGTCAAGATTATATACTGCATCTATTTCCTTGTCGGTAGTGCCTGAGCTTCCCCTTGCTCTCGGGTCACCAATTACTTGGATTCTCCCTCCACATTATACCACGTCTGATCTTTTGCCTTCAGCTTCTAAAACTTTCAGTAAAGGGGATCCAGTTATGGGTAAGGTTACTTATTCTATACTGGGAGACTGTAGAAGAAAGGATGAAAGGGAGGAATATGATCCTATACTCATTGATGGGAGCAGAATAAGAACAAAAGAGAGTGGCAATCTTGCATGTATTCAAGCAAAAGATAGGTCAAATGGAAGAGTTGAGGTAGCATCTTGTGTGAAGGTTGCTGAAGTGACTCAAGTACGTTTCACGGCAGAAAAGTTGCTGGTTCAAACATTAGCGATAGGTGCTGAAATTGATGTTCCGATCAAATATTATGATGTGCTTGGGAATCCTTTCCATGAGGCTCATGATGTATTTCTTTTTGGAGTTGAAACTAACTACCGTGATGTCATCTCTGTTGAGGATGCAGTTCATGACAATGGAAATGTCCATCTCAGAGCAATCAGTCATGGTAGAGCTCTTGTCCGAGTAGGTTTTGCCAATGACCTGGAGAAGTCTGATTATGTGGTGATTCTCGTTGGTGCTCATTTGCATCCTCAGAATCCAACCTTTCACCTAGGGAGTGGTCTTAACTTCAGCATAGAAGGTCTAAATGATCAGGTATCTGGTCAGTGGTTTAGTAGTAATACAAGCATTGTGTCTGTGAACCAGCTATCTGGACATGCCAAGGCGATAGGGGAAGGTTCTGCACGAATTATCTTTGAGAGTTCAAATATGAAACTGCAAACTACAGTTACAGTGTCTCAGCCAGAGATGATGTCTGTTGATTCTCCAAGAGAGATGCTGACAAACGTGCCGCTTCCAGCAAATGGATATAGCTTTCATGTGAAACTTAATGATGCTCATGGCCACAAGTATAAATCTGCTAAAAACAGGGCAATTTTCTTGTTTGATTGCCTGGTTGATCCACCTTATGTTGGATACGTGAAGCCATGGGTTGATCTTGATACTGGTAGTTCGTATTGCCTTTTCTTCCCTTACTCTCCAGAACATTTGGTACTTGCCACTCCAAAGTCAGGAGACACTAGACATGATTTAGCTGTTACCATAAAGGCATCACTCATAGGAGAGCAGAATATCTCAGGATCTGCTTCAGCACTTTTTGTTGGAGGCTTCATCATTCTGGGAACAGAAGGAGATCCATTGCAGTTAAATCTAACCCCAGAATATAACAAGAGTGTCCTAACTGTCGTAGGAAACACAGATGTGAATATCTACTGGCATGATCAGGAACGGCTAGCTATCAGACCAGTATATGGGGAAGATTCGCAAGGAGGAAGCCTTGCACAGTACGAGGTCAAAATTCGCAGAGCAGAGAAAATTGAAGACAAACTGATTTTTACACTCCCAGCCACTGGTCAGAGGATGGAAGTTAATGTTAGGTATGAACCCGAAGAGAGAAGAGCAACATCTGCTAATCTTAATTTATGGTCTGCTGCAGCTGCGTGTTTCATTTTGATGATATTCACAGCTACTTTATTCATTTGTTACTTGGACCAACCTGTGAGATCTCCACCATCTGCTCCTCCTGGCACGCCAAGGGTAGCTGCACCTGCAACTCCTGAGCGGAGCAGTCCTGCTGTAGTAAACGAACATTCTCCTCGGACACCTCAGCCTTTCTTGGATTATGTTAGGAGGACAATTGATGAAACTCCATACTACAGACAAGATTTTAGGAGGAGAGCTAATCCTCAGAATACTTACTAGCATACTGGGGGCTGTATTCTTCCCTTCCCTCTCCCCTTTTTGCCTTGTCAGATATGTCAAATGGTTTCTCAGGTAATTGAATGTGGCTGCATACTTTACAATGATATTGTTGTATTTTGTTGGTGTAGTTCGTGTAGAGCATTGATAGCTGTGTCATTCTACGTCAGTTAGGACAGGGATGCGCTATTGCCTGCGGATACTTTCTTGAAAAGCCGGCTCATTTGTCAAAGAATTCTTCTGTCCTGCTTTCAAATGGAAAAGGCACAATTTTTTCTGCTGTATAACTTTCCTGTGCACAAAATTCAGTACATCTCTCTATCTCTGGAGCGGTTGCGAGTTTGTGCTCATTATATTTGGTAATGAAGATAATTTTTAAGTAGCTGTACCATATAATTTGATAGATAGGGATCTTGTAAAAAAAAAAATAGTGGGTCAGTAGTAGTGTTGGGATTTAAGATTTAAGACCATGGAAGTATTTTGAGCTTTCTTGGTGTCTGAGTTTCTTTTTCATAAAAACGAAAAAAAGAAGTTATCAATTTCACTCAAAACAAATTATGAGGACGACAGTAAGAAGCTAAATAATGGAAACCAAAACATCAGAGAAATTCACTACTATCTCTATAACAAACAAGAAAAGGTGAAAGGGAAAAGCAGAAACCATCCCCGCAAATGATAATCGCACTATGAGTCTATGACTATGCTTGGGGATCGGGTGATAGAGAAAAATTTACGATTTTGTTGTTGCTGCACTTGGTAAACCTGCGACAAAACTATGCGTTTAGGATGCAATTGCTTGATATTATATAGTATGGATAAATTTGATTTTTTCTCCAAATTTTTAAATCCTTAGTTTTTAAATTCAAAGTATAATGCTAGAAGTGTTCATAAAAACCCGAAAAATCGAACCAAACCGACCAAAAAAATCATACTTTTTAGGTTTGGTTTGGTTTTGGTTTTAAATTTTAAAAACGAATCAAATTTGGTTTGGTTATGGGTTTAATCAAAAAATAATCGGAAAAAATTGAACCAAATCGATTGTAAAAATAGCTATTAAATTTATTATTACACCTATATATATATATATATATATATTTATATGAAGTTTCTAAAATTTTATGGTACGTACTAGTCATTTGTATTTTTAGTCCAATTCTTTGCTATTATAATAATCTAATTTTTTGCCTTCTAGTTTGATTGGTAGTTTTCTTTTGCTAAGTATAAGAATTTATTTCCTGTGAAAAATAATCGATTTTTAATTGAGTACTTAAATTATTCATCACTATTTGAGACAATTATCATCAACATATCTTGGTATATGATAGATTTCTCAAAGAGCAATTGGTCTGATAGCGCCGCCGGAATATGCGTTGGTACTGTATGTCTCATATTTAAGAAAAACCCGATAAATAACCGATACTGACTAAAACCGAATCGATAAAAAACTGATTTACTTAATTTGATTTCTTTTTAGGGGAAAAATGACTCAAAGCGAACTACGAACACCCTGTATAATGCTATATCGGTTATATATTCCATGATTTTCTATCCATATTGTCTATTCATCTTAATTTTCTAAAATGAACTCAAGTCATATTACATTTTTTGGGAGTATTTCTATACATAAAACTGTGTAAAACTATACGAATTGTGAGAGTTTCTTCACTTTATTTCAACATGTAAAAAGTATGTGGATATGGAAACATTAAATACTAGTTATGCATAAATTACTTAGAATGAAAATTTCAGACAATACTTGGGTCTTGCTGCATTTTCTTTTGTAATTTCATTTTTTTTTTCCAAACTATTTACATCATTTTCAGAAGATAAATAGTGATAAGGGAAATATGGACAGCTTGCTTAAAGCTGCAGACTTTCTTATCTCCTGGCCAAAATTTCCCTCCATAGACAAGAAAGAAGAAAATGAGTATCTCAATCTACACACCAATTTCTCCCAAAAACCAAACACTTTTGAAACCAAATCAGAATTCCCTTCCTGTTCTTCCAAGTTGCATATCAATTGGTAGAAGAAGAAGAAGTACCACGAGAGCCCTTCTTTCACATAACAAAGAAGCAGTCTTGAAAGAATTTCATGAGAAAAGAGCGCTTAAGGTATTATCATTTTAACTAATAACCCACTTTTCCATTTGTTTCTAATATCACAATCATGCAAAAATACTCTATTCTTAGATAGTAGTTTAGTTCTCAAGAAAATCCCATAAAGAAAAGGAGTGAGCTTTATCTTGTTCTTTTTAGGTATTGCATCTTCTAAAATGAGTTCTTTTATTTTATTGCAACTTCATTCGCTTTTTAGTTACTTGAACTAGACCAGTTTTGAGAGGATAGTGTTGGGGAGAAGGACAGTGTTATGGCCAGAGCCGGGCCTAGGATTTTAAGTACATGGGTGCACTACTAAAAGAAAAGAAAAGGAGGAAAAAATGTATTAAGTGGAAATTGATCCCTATTCCTCTTGGTAAATAACTCAAGGCCAATTTTAGAAAATATATACATAAAATATATGTACATTTTGAGGAGAGACCATGGTTTCACGTGCTCCATAATATACCTATCCGTCACGGTAAAATTACTAATGATACATTGTTGTACTGCTTCAGATTATTGCAGGATTGCAGAATCTAGACAAAGAGAATGTGGCTTCTGTTGTTACTGCTGCAGATAAGGTCTGGTCTTATCTAATGCTTTAAAATTGCTTTTTTGGAGGAAAAAACTGGCTCATGTTCTTATCAACATTCAACAGTTATTTGTACTTTGTTCTTTTTGGTTTAATGACTAAAACATGTTACTGAAATTTCCACCAAATGAATGTTAAGTTGATTATTCTTCATTGTGCATAAAATATAGTAGTAATTGAAATTCTAAAGCACTCTTATTAAGGATTGAGTGGGAGTTGCAATTGTTCAGATAGTTGGATTCACTCTTCTGGTAATGGATATCATAGTATGTTGTTAGTGTACCTGGAGTTTTAGAAATTTCATTAAATGTACTAAGACTAACTCTTTTAATCCTGCTTACAGGGGGGAGCAACCCATGTAGACATAGCTTGTGACCCTGAGCTGGTCAAGCTTGCCATAAGCTTGACTAACCTTCCGGTAAATCTTTTCTGTTTTAATTCGTTCGATCTTTCCTTTAGCCCTGCATTGTGCAGAATACCCTTGATGAACTCTTAACTTTAACATAAACAACTGATCTATTGTTTCAACCTTTCTTGTGAATTTGTTCTTAGGCATCATTAAAATGATCAGACGACTTTTCTGGCCTAAATTAGGTTCTTCTTGTAAAAATATTCAAGCCAAATGTGCCTTAAGCTTTATCTTCTATTAGCTAATTGCAATTTCCAGTTTCTCTCTTCTTATCTCTGAACATTCCGGTTGAATCATGTATCTTTGTTGGTCCGTTGTTGCTTCAACAAATCATATACCATCCGATGATTATCAATTTGACCTGCATCTTCTTTATACAGAGTGCTTTGAGCTCATCAGTTCAAGGAACCACCATATTAGGCATTTACATCCTCAGCCACTATCTGATTTTAGTTCCACGGATCAGTTTATGAATCAGTACTAAAAACATGAAGGCTATCTCAAGCACTATAAGCGTAAATATTATCAGCTTAAATTTTGGTTTCACATACTTGCAGGTTTGTGTTTCTTCTGTGGATCCTGCAGCATTTCCAGCTGCTGTTGAAGCAGGAGCCTTAATGGTATGACCTCTTCTCATAATTGTTTAAATTTCAGTTCATAGACACCATAAGCAAGAATACTGAACAGTTCAGCACCGCGATTACATAACCTCAAGTTCTGCTAGGAATAAGTTCCTTTTTGTAGCTCATCATAAAGAAAAACTTTTCTGGTGCAGGTCGAGATCGGAAACTATGACTCATTCTATGAGAAGGGATTGGTATTCTCTCCTGAGCAGGTAAGAAGAATTACCTTGCAGTGGATTGAGTCATAATGTCAAATTGAGCCAAAACAAATAAATAAATAAATATATGATTTGATTGATTACTTGGACTGCTTGGACAAAAGGGCAATCCAGCTTTAGCCTGATTCCATTTTTGTCCTGGTATTCCTACTTGAATACACGAAAACCAGCTCTATCCAAATGCATATTAGTTGTGAATCTTTGTCAATGATGTCCAGTACTTCTTATTCTGCTGATAATGCTTTCCAGATTCTGAAACTAACAAAGGAGACAAAGAGGATACTTCCATCAGTGACATTGTCAGTCACTGTGCCTCACACACTAAGCCTTCCCGATCAGGTTTGGAAAAGCACTTTTCTATATGACATGTTAAGTTCAAATCGAAAAAACTTCACTTTCTTACGAATATTCATCGAATTTTCACCAGGTCAAGCTGGCCGAGCTATTAGAACAAGAAGGTGTTGATATTATCCAAACAGAAGGAGGAAAATGCTCTACTCCATCAAAGGCCGGTGTCCTTGGTTTAATCGAAAAGGTAACATAGCACGTTTGTAGTCTAGTACTAATAGAGATTTTACTTACCTGAATTTTTGGATACTATGCAATCACCTTGATTGATCTTAACTAAAAGTGAACAATCCTAGTGCATGCCATAAATGGTGTAAGCTTCGAATTAGAAACAAAAAGCAAGAAAAACACTGTACTGAAGAAGAAATGAAGAAACATAATAAGAAAAAAGGCAGGCAATTGAGAAGCTGCTTATTGATTTGCAGTATTGACTCATCTAATTGTCATTCATTTTGATATTATTCATTTATATAGGCAACACCAACACTAGCAGCTGCTTACTCAATTTCAAGGGCAGTCAATATCCCTGTCATGTGTTCATCTGGATTGAGCGCAGTCACAGCACCAATGGCGATCACAGCTGGAGCTGCTGGCGTGGTATGCCTTACGCTATCTTTAATCTTAGGAGAACTTTTTTCATATTAGAATTGATTTGAAATTGTAGCAACATTTTAAGGCAATATCTCAGCCAAATCACACTTGTGTTTGATGTTTGAACTCAGGGCGTTGGCTCGGCCATCAACAAGCTCAACGATCAGGTGGCAATGATCGCAGAAGTCAAATCTATAGCTCATTCATTAGGATTATCAACAAAGACACAAAATCTGTTTGAGGGGAGCAGTTTGAGACTGTAATCCAATCCAATGTAGTAAGGAAAGACCTGAAGCAGTTAGGATTTATTATGAAATTAATAAGGATTTTCTAGTTTTAATTCTTCTTTTTGCACTCAGTGTCAATTTACATGAGTTATATATCTGTGTACTTCACAAGATAATTAAATTAGTCCTACTTTTACACTTCCCTGTATAAATTTCCTTTCTAGTACCAAGTATTGTCTCCAAAAATGAAAATAACAGGATATGATCATTATCTTTCTCTAATAGATATTGATCAATACATGTTTTAAGGATGTTTTTCCTGACAACATTATAAATTAAAATAGAAACTCAGTATTAAATGAAGAAAGTATTATAATCTTGCCTCAAGTGAATTTTGTTCTAGATTAATTAGCATCTATCCAAGAAGTTAAGCAACAACAACTTTCCCAAACACAAAAATGGAATCTAAAGGCCAGTCAAATAGATAAACTGAATTAGATAAACCCCAGTCTAAGACATTAAACAACAACCACCCAGTAAAATCTCATAAGTGGAGTTTGGGGAGGGTAGTGTATGCAGATCTTACCTTTACCTAAGGGGTAGACTCTCGGCTCAAGCAGACGACCAATCTAAGACTTTATCAAGTAAAATAAGTTGCAGACTGGTTTGATTAGGTAAGACAGAAAATAGAGGTATATCTACTACTTACTTTACTGATGCATATGGAATATTCAGACGGGTGTTTGGTTGGAAAAGTAAGGTGTGATAATTTTGTAGACAGTACCACAACCCAATGCAGGTATCCAATGGATAGCCTTACAAATGATTTCTGCCCAACTCATGTGTTGGTCCCTTCAGCTCTCCCTTAACTGCCATGTCCTTAATTAATGGCTTCAATAAGATGATAAGATAATCGAGCCCAAAGAATCAACAGATATTATTAGAAATCTGACAATATACAAAAATAATACGAGTACTACTTGCATGTGAAAGAGATACACTCGGCTAACTATTAATTTTCTATTTTAATTCTCAACTTGTATATTCTTCTATCAAAAATCATATCCCAAGTGAGCTGACACTGACTCATTGACCCTTGTCTCGAATAAAGGATTTACTCTGAGACATCCGGTGTAATGAAGAATCGAAGGTTAGGTTGATATTAGGAGTGACAAAACTAACTCAAACCCATTTGACCCGCTCAACCCGCCCAAGTTTCAATGGGTTTGGGCTGGAACAGTTTTAAAAATGGACTGTTCTGGGCTACCCCAAGTTAACCCATCAAAAATCATCAGCCCAAATGAACCCATGATATTGTCCCGCTTTGACCTATGGAAATGCTCAATCTTAAAAGGAATTTTTACATTCCTATACCACATAGTAAACCTTATTAACCTCAATGTTTAAGGTTAGAGATAATTACACTTAGTATACCAAATTACCAATTATATATCATAATTAAATTAGGGTATAATTAATGGGCAGTTTTTTACTGCTTAATTAAAGGACCGTATATCCCAATATTCTCTCTCCTTACCCCTCACTTCCCCCACGTTTAGCTGCTGTTTACCCATATCTCCCCCACGTTTAGCTGCTGTTTACAGAAAACACACCTTCATTCTACAGAAAATCGAACTCATCATTCTACAAAGTTGTTCCCAATTTTAGTCAAGTTGAAGTTAATCCATGAAGAACATCAAATTTCCAAAAAAAAGTCCTAAAAATCGACAGTAGGTGATATCCCCTCGTTTAATTTGGGGGTGTTAACACCAAAATCTCCCAAAAAACAAGTAAAATCTCGACATGCAATTGAAGAGACTACTCATTCTTCATCTCCTAGACAAATCCGAGCTGAAATGAGAACAAAACATAAACATGATGTAGATGCTGGAGGAAGTAAATGAAAGAGGTTTTGCTAGACAATGATTTTGCTGAAGAGGTCCCAAAAATTCCAACAGGAAAGAAACCCAAGTTGTCTCCTGCTTCGTCAAAACAAAAAATGAAGAAATTGTCCAAAAAACACCCAAAATTGGTTCAGAAAAAAACTTTGTTGAAGGTAAACATTTATTAGTTTCGTTTCCAGTTTTTTAGTTTGATTTTAGGATGTAAAAATCTGTGTTTTACGTTTTTAGTAAAGTGTAGATTAATTGTCTCAATTTTGAAGATAACTTGTAGTTGTGATGTTCGACAATTTATAATTGTAGTTTTTTGTAGTGATTTTGTAGTTATATTGTAGTTAACTTTTAAATTTTAAACAGATTTGTAGTTACTTTTTTTTCCTGCATTTTTGTAGACAATGTTTATATTTGTAGATGTTTTTGTAGTGTTTTGTAGTTATATGTGTTGGTAGGCTGTACTATTTGAAGCAGATTTGTAGGTACTTTTTTGTTGATGCCTTTTTTTTGTAGAAAATGATTTGGGTTTTAACTATTGTGTAGTGATTTTGTAGTTACATTTGTAGATAAAATATAGATTAATGTTTCCTTATTATGCATTTTACTAATGTGAAATGATTTATCATTTCGCCCCACATAATGTGGATTGTGAGGTGCTTAGATTCCACACTTTGTGTGATCCTATCATTCCTAGCCAGATAAAAGAGATGTTGTCTCCAAATACTTTGAAACTTTTTAAAAACACATGTTTTGGTTACTTATTATCTCTCCCCCCCATATGCATGCAAAACCAAGCCAGTCATCTTCTGATGAAGTATGAACTGACTAAGTCCAATGCATCATATTTTTCAGTCCACTTGAAGTGTGAAAAATTAAATTTTTCATTGAGAGAGTTTGCTTTAATTACCGGTTTAAATTGTGTGAATCAGGTTACAGATTATGGATATACTTCTAGTTATGTTAGCAAACTAATGAACATCTATTTTTCTAACAAAAAAAAAGTAGAGAAGTGGTATTTGAAAAACATAGTAACAAATAGATCTTGGGTAAACGACGAGGATGCAGTCAAGTTGTACATTCTTTATCTTTTGAAATTTTTTGTTTGCCCTTCTGACAAAGACCATGTGTCTTTTATAGACCACTTTAGGTTCTAGTTGGTAGAGTCTGGTCAGTTGAGTCATACCCATAGGGTATTAAATCGTTCAATCAGATTATGGAATATGTTAGGCACCAGCTAAATCCCCATGTACATTCTTATCTCATACGGGGATGCTCATTAGCATTGCAAGTATGGCTTTATGAGTGTTGCTCGACCGTCGGCAATGAGCTTGCTACGAGGTGTTCTGACTCAATACCTCGCATATTAAGATGGTCAGCTACTAAGGGGCAGATTTGGCTAGCTTCCTTTGATGAGAAGATGATAAATCCCGAGTGCATTAAGGTAAAGTTTTCATTTTTTTATGATTCTACATTTGCCTTCATAATATCTACAATTATTCTATATTTTCTGCCTTAGTTGAACTAACTATTTTTTTCCTCATTTAGTTTACAAGCATGATTGAATCTGGAGAAGAGATTGTAGTGCTTACTTTGCCAAATAAAATTGAGTATGAAGATCAAGTAGGTGAACAATCATCTGAGGTTCCCGATGCTGATCCTCCAACATTGGAACCCAAACAAACAGATTCTCAAAAGGACAATGACTCTGTGGCTAAGAAGCTCAGAAAGTTAGAGAAGGGAATTGAGCAGGTAATATTCTGAACTACAATATATTTACAAATTATCTACAATTTATCTACAGTTCATAAACAACCTTCACAATATATAAAGAATTGTTCATTCTGAGATAGTCCTATCTATAATT
>MDKI01028843.1:0-71474 GCA_005239505.1 Nicotiana paniculata
TCAAACTAAATATTTTCATATTCAAAAGTAATTTTAAAAAATATAACTTGTTAAACCTCAAAAATTAATTAACTAAACACCAACACACAATAATTTTTATTATATAAAAAAAAAGGAAAGATGGTTTACCAAGGGTATATATGTCATTTCATAAAAACTCCATGTTTGCATTTCTTAAATGTAAAATACACGTGGACCCCACATTCCTCTAGTCACAACACTCCTTTAAATGTGATGAATGTGTTGATTAGACTGTTTGTGCAATGCAAATGCTCATTTCCATTCTTTTTCTCATTTTGAAAAATTATTAATTTTGTTTTATTCAAATAGAAGTTTCCATAAAGAAATTAAAATTACACTTTAAATAATATAGCAACAAAATAAAGTATCGACATTTACAAGATTTTCATATTTACCGATACTATCTTAAAGCAATTTGAAAATAAAAATTAAATAATTTTCATCTATCCATACTATTTGAAGGCGATTTCAAACTAAATATTTTGATATTCAAAAGTAATTTTAAAAAATATAGCTTGTTAAACCTCAAAAATTAATTAACTAAACACCAACAAATAATAATTTTAATAAAACTGCAATGTTCGGACCGTATACGGGCCTTTCCTCGTCTAGTATAAAGATAAATGTGTTAAATAACATGACCAAATTTTACCAACAGAATTCTTAAAAAATTGCCAGCCTAGTAAACTTGCTTGATAAAAGTCATTTGCCCAATTCACTGCTTTATTAAATAATTTGACCAATCTATTAAAATTGATTAATATCACCATCCCAAATTGGATTTACTATTTCAAAATAAGACCGAGCTTTACAAATTATATAGACTTAACTAAGTAAGAATAACATGCTAACTCTCATTATATCTTCCCTCCAAATTCATGAATTAGTGTAAAAGTATTTCTTATATATTAAATATTACATATAAAGAGGAATAACGAATTGTAGCCACCTTTCTATATCTTATCGGAGAAAAAGAAACGATGGCAAAAAAAAAAAAAAAAAAAAACTAACAAAAAAGACTTACAAAAGAATTAAAGGAAATTTTCGGACTTCAAGAAGACATAGATCTCATATGTCATGTTTAAATTATACAAAGGAGATTGAGTGTTACCTTTTTTGTAAGATTTCACAATAAAAAAATATTTCAATCTGCTGAGTTGAACTCGCAAACTTAAAATCACGAAGGATACTTCGATTTTCGACTCCAAACCTAATAAGTCCACCAAACAATTTATCTCCAAGTAATTTTTACTCTAAAAGAATAATGCTAGTTTTTCTTAGTTGCTCCTTTTTTTTCTCGGTCAGATTGCCTCCCATACTCTCCCTTTTTTTCTTTATATAAATGAATGGCATTATATATTCAATGAAATGAGTGTCTGTGAGATCATGTGTGTATGTGATGTCGTGTGTGGTGAGTGACGTGAAAGTTAGGGAGTGCGGGATGAGAGACGTGAGGCTTGTGGGATTTTTGGGAGGTTAACAATTTGGGATTAGTGATTAAATTAGGATCTTTCTCCATTTCTTTTTTTCTTGAGAAATAAAAGAAAATATAAATATAAGAACATTAGTTACCTATTTTTAGATTAATAAAAATATATACTTGGACTATGCTTAGATGACACAAAAAATAGATTAAAAGTTACTAGTTTACTTATTAAGATCCTAATTTAAAAAAAAAAAAAATACTTTTTTGTAAATTTTCTTCTATTTAAAATAGGAACAAAACATATACTCCAAGAACATGCAATTTTTTGTGGGTTTCAATTTTGCTCAAATAAAACCTATAAAAGTAAGCTAATAGTTTAAAATATCAAGATTATACCTAAAAGAATGTAACAACCCGACCGGTCGTTCCGTGAGATTAGTCCCGTTTCCCCTGTTTCAGCTTTATCATATGTTATTTAACCTAATTATGTTGTGTTGGGTCGGTTGGTTCGGGTTCAGAGTGGTCGTGGTGAGAAATGAGACACTTAATCTCTTAAGTTGGCCTTATGGTTAGAAAATTCAACCGGAAGTTGACTATGAGGTAAAAGACCCCGGAATGTGGATTTTATGGCTCGGATAGTTTCGTTAGATGATTTGGGACTTAGGATTGTGTTTGGAATGTGGTTGTAAAGTCTGGATTCGAATTAAGCTTGAATTAGCGAAATAGAGTTTTTGGCAATTTTCGGTCAGCAGTGAAAAATTATCCATCGGGGTCGGAATGGGATTCCGAAAGTTGGAGAAGGTTCATAGTGTCATTTTAGATGTGTGTGCAAATTTCCAGGTCAATCGGACGTGTTTTGGATGGTTTCGGCATCATTGGCAAAATTTAGAAGTTTCAAAGTTCTTAGGCTTGAATCCGATGCGAATTTGGTGTTTTAGCGTTGTTTTGAGTGTTTCGAAGGCTCGACTAGGTTTGAATAAGGTTATGGGATGTGTTGTCATATTTGGTTGAGGCCCCGAGGGCCTCGGGGAGTTTCGGGGGTGTTAACGGATAAATTATTGTTTTGGAAGTTTGCTGGTTTTCTGCTGGTGTTCGGTTCTGGTGTTCTTCTATGCGATCGCATGGATAAGAATGCGATTGCATAGGCTTATCTGGAGGCAACATATTTTTGTTCTATGCGATCGCGTTTGGGAGGTCGCGATCGCGTGAGAGAGGGCTTGTGAGCAGTGCGAACGCGTGGTGAAGGTTCGCGATCGCGTAGAGGCTGGGGACGCGTGAAGGGGCTGAGCGGGTGTGCTGTGTGAACACGTGTGAGGGTGTGCGAACACGTAGGGGAATTTTGCACTGTGCTTCGCGAACGCGTGGAGTTTGACGCGAGCACACTTAAGAATAGCTGGGCAGAAAGTATAAAAACCCATTTCGCAATTTTAGCCCATTTCTCATCATTTTTGAACGACTTTGAAGCTTTTTGAAAGGGATTGAAGAGGGAATCGAAGGGTAACACTTGTAGGTAAGATTTTTGAATTCAATACTCGATTCTATGTTGATTTCTAACTGATTAGACCTAAAATTAGTGGGATTTAAACCCAAAAATTTGGGGATTAGGGCTTGTAATTAGAGACCTTTTATTGGGGTTTTGAGGGGTCATTTGAGGTCCGATTTTGATGTTCTTACTATGTATATACTCGTGGGAGGATGAGGTTTCTTGTGATATAATTTTCATCGAATTTCGAGATGTGGCCCCAGGGGTCGGGTTTGGCCAGTTTTGAGATTTTTTGTTGAATTTGATAATTTTTGAGTGGGCTTCGTTCCTTCGCATATATTAATGATATAAATCTAATTTTTGGTAGATTTGGAGAAATCGGAAGCCGAGTCTGGAGGCAAAAGCATTGTGGGCTAGGATTTAGCTGGTTTTGAGGTAAGTAACATTTCCAAACTTGGTTATGAGGGTTCGAAATCCCGAACTATATGATATATGATTATAGTTAAGGTGATGCACATACTAAGTGACAGGCGTGCGAGCATGCACCAAGTGATTTATGTCCTGGCTCATCCCATGGCACCATCTAGTAGCTATTACGGATTGATATCCGCACTTCTATTGATGTGGTTAATGTGAACATCCTAGAAGTCATGCTAAGTACAATGCTAAGGCTTCGCCGAAATGATGAGACCCGAGTGGTCGCATATTGCTGTCTCCTTATGTGTTTATTTGATTGCATATACCCAGTCATGTCATAGCATATCATATCATGGCTCAGTCTCGGTAATTGTTAATTTTGTGCACTTATTATTTTTTCGGGCTAATTCATGCATCTGTGAGCCCATATGAGTGAGACTGGAGAGTAATGACTGAGTGAGGTCGAGAGCCTGTTATCGAGAGACAGTTATGAGATCGGACTGCACACGTCAGCGATACTCCGATCATGCCTTCATTGGCTTATTATAATGCTTGTGCTAATAGGAGCCCCTCCGAAGTCTTTACACCCCTAGTGAACGCATTGATATTTGAGGGATGGATCTTCCCCGGACATGGATCTTGTCCGAAGTTGATGATATGTGAGGGATGGATCGTCCCTGGACCTGGATCTTGTCCGAGTGTGGTATTCCGGAGATGGATCTTCTCCGTGGGGGCTGGATTGGCCTTTCCTCAGTACTGAGTGACCACGGTCACCAGTGTCATGCATATTCCAGGATGGATTTTCCCTGGGCCTGAGAGCCATATACAGTACTGAGTGGACACCCGTGTAAGAGTTGTGAGCACTATGTGCATTCCCACATTGTTGATATATTGGCATGTAGGATATACTGAGTTATACTTAGGATACTGATCATACTTGGCATATTTTGTCTCATTATCTGATAAAACTGTGAACATGTCTAATTTTCTGTACGCTGCCTTACTTAATTGCTGAGGTTGGTCCGTCACTACCTCTCAGCCCATAGTTGGTTTGTTACTTCCGAGTTGGTGTACTCACGTTACCCACTGCACCTTGTGTGCAGATCCAGGTACCGAGAGACCCGGTAGTGGTTGTTGAGATGCGGTCAGAGTTCCTTTGGAGGCATCGAGGTAGCAGTTAGCGATCACAACCTCGATTATCTCCTTCTCTATCTACCTGTCTTATTTATTTATTCAGACAAATTTATGTCGGCTTTGTATTTTGATACTTTGATATAGTAGCTCATGACTCGGTGTCACAGATATGGGTTTGGGTTTTCTTTTACTTATGTTATTAATGATGTTAAACCCTTAATTGCTTTATAAAGAAATGAGACTATTGCTGTAAATATGATGTTTTTTCCTGAAAACAATTTTTGGTAAAGATATGTGTGGCTTGCCTGATTTCATGATAGGCTCCATCACGACTGGGTATTTTGGGGTCGTAACAAATTGCTATCAGATCCCTAGGTTATATAGGTCTCACTAGTCATGAGCAGGTTTAGTAGAGTCTTGCGGATCGGTACGGAGACGTCTGTACTTATCTTCGAGAGGGTGCAGAACCCTTAGAAAAAATGTCACATTCTTGATTTCTGTCGTGCGAATCTGTTGATTCTGGAATCTAAACTTCTGTTGTTTCATTCCCTCACAAATTATGAGGACTCGCGCTACCTATCAAGGTGACCAGACACCAGCTAGGCCCGTGAGAGGTCGAGGCCGTGGTAGAGGTATGGGTGCAGCCCGCGCAGCAGCCGGGGCAGTACCTGTGGATCCTCCTATTGTTCAAGATCAGGTCCCCGCCGCAGATGTTCCAGCGTGACCGGACGAGGCACCGGCAGTGCCCATTGTGATTCCGGTTCTTCAGGAGACCCTGACCCAGATTTTTACGGTGTGCACCAGTCTAGCACAAGCAGTCGTTGTTTCTACTACTGCCGCTACTTCTCAGGTCGGGGGAGGCACTCAGACTCCAGCTGCCCGGACACCTGAGCAGGTTGTTCAGGGGCTTCAGACACCGGGGGCAGCTCCAGCATAGCCGGTTGCCCCAGCTTAGGATTGTGTGATCCCATTTATGCTAGACAACGAGCAGCGTCGGTTGGAGAGATTTGGTAGACTTCAGCCTCCAAAATTTAGTGGTGTTGAGGGCGAGGATTCCCAGGGCTTCTTAAATAACTGTCAGAGGATTCTTCACACAACAGGGATATTGGAGACTAGTGGGGTCTCGTTTACTAATTTCCAATTCTCAGGAGCTGCTTTCACTTAGTGGGACACTTATGAGTGGCGTAGGCCTTTTGGTGCATCGCCCCTTACCTGGCATCAGTTCTCCATTCTCTTCCTAGAGAAGTATGTACCGCATTCCTGCAGGAAGGAGCTGTGCAGGAAGTTCGAGCAGCTATGTTAGGGAGACATGACCGTGACGCAGTATGAGATGAGGTTCTCTAGGTTGGCCCGTCATGCTATTTGGCTAGTTATCATAGATAGGGAGAGGATTGGGAGTCTTGTGGATGGCCTCACTTATCAGCTTCGAATTTTTTTGACTAGGGAGAGGGTATCTGGCGCTTCTTTTGAAGAGGTAGTTGACATTGCCAGAGACATTGAGTCAGTTCGCCGCCAGGCGCGAATAGAGAGGGAGGCCAAGAGGCCTCGAGGATCTGGTATTTTTGGTGGTGTTCCTTCAAGAGGGCAGTCCTAGCACGGCAGAGGCCGTCCATTCAGACCAGCTCACTCAGGTCGCTCAGGTTATTGTGGTGGATCAGCTGGTCATAGTCCTCACAGTTCTCATAAGAGGCATCCATCATTCAGTGCTCTTCCATCCCAGAGTTCATCTCGAGCACCATCGGTTCAGGGTTCCTCGGTGTATGGTCCTTCTTGTGGTTATTCAGGCGTTAGTGGTTCCCTTCAGTTCCCAGCGTCATTTCCTGAGATGGGTTGTTTTGAGTGTGGTGATCCCAGTCATATCAAGAGGTTTTGTCCCCATCTTTCGGGTGGTTCATCCTAGCAGTGGAGTCAGTCGTCAGCTTCAGCCCCAGTTACTTCACCGCTCGCCCAGACAACTAGGGGTGGGGGTCAGTCAGCTAGAGGGCGCCCTAGAGGGGGAGGTCGATTAGGTGGGGGTCAGGCTCGTTTTTAAGCACTTCTAGCCAGACCAGATGCTATGGCCTCAGATGCAGTGATTTCAGGTATTGTCTCCGTTTGTCACCGAGATGCTTCGGTCTTATTTTATCCTGTTTCCACGTATTCTTATGTTTTATCATACTTTGCCCATTTTCTAGATATGCCCCTTGAGACTTAAGTTACATCTGTTCATGTGTCGACCCCGGTAGGCGATACTATTATTGTGGACCATGTGAATTGGTCATGTGTGATATCTATTAGGGGTCTGGAGACCCGAGTGGATCTGTTATTGCTTAGCATGGTTGATTTTGATGTGATATTGGGCATGGATTGGCTATCTCCGTGCCATGATGTTCTAGATTGTCACGATAAAACTATGACATTAGCGATGCCAGGATTTCCGAGAGTTGAGTGGAGAGATTCTATTGAGTATGTTCCTAGTAGGGTAATTTCTTACCTGAAGGCCCAGCGTATGGTAGAAAAGGGGTGTTTATCGTATTTGACTTTTGTGAGGGATGTCAGTGTTGAGACTCCCACTATTGATTCTGTTCCTGTGGTCCGTGATTTTCTGGACGTGTTTCCTGCTGACCTGCCAGACATGCCGCCTGATAGGGATACTGATTTTGGTATTGAGTTGGTGCCAGGAACTCAACCCATTTCTATTCCACCCTATCTTATGTCACCAGCGGAGTTGAAGGAACTAAAAGAGCAGCTTCAGGAACTCCTAGATATGGGGTTCATTTGGCCTAGTGTGTCACCTTGGGGTGCACCGGTGTTGTTTGTGAAAAAGAAGGATGGTTCCATGAGAATGTATATTGACTATAGGCAGTTGAATTACAATCAAGAATAAGTATCCTTTGCCTCGCATTGATGATTTGTTTGACCAGCTTCAGGGAGCTAGAGTGTTCTCTAAGATTGACTTGAGATCCGGGTATCATCAGTTGAAGATTAAAGATTCTGATATTCCCAAGACAACTTTCAGGACTCGTTACGGTCATTATGAGTTCATGGTGATGTCTTTTGGGATGACCAATGCCCCATCGGCGTTCATGCATTTGATGAACAACGTGTTTCAGCCGTACTTGGATTCCTTTGTTATTGTGTTCATTGATGACATCCTGGTATATTCTCGTATCCAGGAGGAGCATGCTCAACATTTGAGAGTTGTTTTACAGAGATTGAGAGAGGAGAAGCTTTATGCAAAGTTCTCCAAGTATGAGTTTGTCTTGGCTCAGTAGCTTTCTAGGGGAACTTGGTGTCTAGTGAGGGTATTCAGGTTGATCCGAAGAAGATAGAGGCGGTGCAGAGTTGGCCCAGACCGTCCTTAGCTATAGAGATTAGGAGCTTATTTGGTTTGGTGAGGTATTACCGTGGCTTTGTGGAGGGGTTTTCTTCTATTGCTTCGCCTTTGACCAGATTGACCCAGAGGGGTGCTCCGTTTAGGCGGTCAGACGAGTATGAGGAGAGCTTTCAGAAGCTCAAGACTGCCTTGACCTCAACTCCAGTGTTAGTATTGCCATCGGCTTCAGGTTATTATATCATATATTGTGATGCCTCGAGGATAGGCATTGGTTGTGTATTGATGCAGAAGGGTAGGGTGATTGCCTACGCATCACGCCAGTTGAAGACTTATGAGATGAGTTATCCCGTACATGATCTCGAGCTAGCAGCCATTGTTCATGCCTTGAAGATTTGGCGTTATTATATGTATGGTGTGCATTGTGAGGTTTTTACTGATCACCGCAGTCTGCAGCATCTGTTTAAGCAAAACGATTTGGATTTGCGTCAGAGGAGATGGTTGGAGCTTCTCAAGGACTATGATATCACTATTCTATACCATCCAGGGAAGGCCAATGTAGTGGCCGATGCCTTGAGTCGCAGAGCAGAGAGTTTGGGGAGTCTGGCATATCTCCCAGCAACAAAGAGACCATTAACACTTGATGTTGAGGCCTTAGAGGGCCAGTTGTTGAGATTGGATCTATCAGAGCCCGTCGGGTATTGGCTTTTGTAGCCTCCATGTCTTCTCTTTTTGATCGGATTAGAGAGTGTCAATATGATGACCCACACTTGCTCGTTCTTCAGGATAGGTTCAGGCGAGGTGATGCCAGGGATGTGGTTATTGATGATGATGGGGTTATGAGGATGCAGGGTCAAATATGTGTGCCTAATATGGATGGGATTTGAGAGTTGATTCTAGCAGAGGCCCAGAGCTTGCGATATTCCATCCATCCGGGGTGCCGCAAAGATGTACTAGGATCTGAGGCAGCATTATTGGTGGAGGCGGATGAAGAAGGATATTGTTGGATTTGTAGCTCGGTGTTTCAACTTTCAGCAGGTCAAGTATGAGCACCAGAGACCAGGCGGATTGCACAAGAGATTGGATATTCTGGAGTGGAAGTGGGAGCGGATCACCATGGACTTTGTAGTTGGACTCCCACGGACTTTGAGGAAGTTCGATGCCATTTGGGTTATCGTGGATCGACTGACCAAGTTCGTGCACTTCATTCCTGTTGGTACTACATATTCTCCGGAGAGGTTAGCTGAGATTTATATCCGGGAGATTGTCCGGTTGCATGGTGTTCCAGTTTCAATCATTTCTGACAGAGGTACTCTGTTCACATCTCAATTTTTGAGGGATGTGCAGAGAGAGGTTGGGTACTCAGGTTGAGTTGAGAACAACGTTTCATCCTCAAACTGACAAGCAGTCAGAGCGCACTATTCAGATTCTAGAGGACATGTTGCGTGCTTGTGTCATTGATTTCGGGGGTTCATGAGACCAATTTCTTCTACTCACAAAATTTCGGCCAGTCGTTCCGTGTGATTAGCCCCGTTTCCCCTATTTCAGCTTTATCATATGTTATTTAACCTAATTATGTTGTGTTGGGTTGGTTGGTTTGGGTTCGGAGCGGTCATGGCGAGAAATGAGACACTTAGTCTCTTAAGTTGGCCTTATGGTTAGAAAAGTCAACCAGAAGTTGACTATTAGGTAAACAACCTCAGAATGTGGATTTTATTGCTCGGATAGCTTTGTTAGGTGATTTGGGACTTAGGAGTGTGTTTGGAATGTAGTTGTGAGGTCCAGAGTAGAATTAGGCTTGAATTGGCAAAATTGAGATTTTGGCAATTTCCGGTCGGCAGTGGAAAATTAGCTATCGGGGTCGGAATGGGATTCCGGAAGTTAAAGAAGGTTCGTAGTGTCATTTTAGATGTGTCTGCAAATTTCCAGGTCAATCAGATGTGTTTTAGGTGGTTTCAGCATCATTGGTGAAATTTAGAAGTTTCAAAGTTCTTAGGCTTGAATCCGAGGCGAATTTGGTGTTTTAGCGTTGTTTTGAGTATTTTGAAGGCTTTTCTAGGTTTGAATAAGGTTATGGGATGTGTTGGCATGTTTGGTTGAGGTCCGGAGGGCCTCGGGGGAGTTTCGGGGGTGTTAACGGACAAATTCTTGGTTTGGAAGTTTGCTGGTTTTCTGCTGGTGTTTAGTTCTGGTATTCTTCTATGCGATTGCATGGTAAGAATGCGATCGCATAGGCTTATCTGGAGGTAGCATAATTTTTTTCTATGTGATCGCGTTTGTGATCGCGTGTGAGGGGGGCCTGTGAGCAGTGCGAACGCGTGGTGGAGGTCCGCGATCGCGTAGAGGCTGGGGGCGCGTGAAGGGGCTGAGCGGGCATGCTGTGCGAACGCGTGTGAGGGTGTGCGAACACGTTGGCGAATTTTGGTGCTTTGCGAACGCGTGGAGTTTGACATGAACGCACTGAAGAATAGCTCGGCAGAAAGTATAAAAACCCATTTCGCGATTTTTAGCCCATTTCTCACCATTTTGGAACGACTTTGAAGCTTTTTGAAAGGGATTGAAGAGGGAATCGAAGGGGAACACTTGGAGGTAAGATTTTTGAACCCAATACTCGATTCTATGTTGATTTCTAACTGATTAGACCTGAAATTAGTGGGATTTAAACCCAAAAATTGGGGGATTAGGGCTTGTAAAGTAGAGACCTTTGATTGGGGATTTGAGGGGTCATTTGAGGTCCGATTTTGATGTTCTTGGTATGTATAGACTCGTGGGAGGATCAAGATTCTTGTGATATAAGTTTATCAAATTTTGAGATGTGGGCCCGGGTCAAGTTTGGCCAGTTTTGGGATTTTTGGTTGAATTTGATATTTTTCGAGTGGGCTTTGTTCCTTAGCATATACTAATGATATAAATATGATTTTTGGTAGATTTGGAGAAATAGGAGGCCGAGTCTAGAGGCAAAGGCATTGTGGGCTAGGATTTAGGCATTTTTGAGGTAAGTAACGTTTTCAAACTTGGTTCTGAGGGTTCGAAACCCTGAACTATATGATATATGATTATAATTAAGGTGATGCACATGTCAAGTGACAGGCGTGCGGGCGTGCACTGAGTGATTTATGTCCTGGCTCATCCCATGGCACCGTCTAGTAGCTATTACAGATTGATATCCGCACTTCTATTGATGTGGTTAATGTGAACATGCTAGAAATCATGTTAAGTACAATGCTAAGGCTTCACGCTGAAAATGCTGAGACCCGAGTGGTCGTATATTGCTGTCTCCTTATGTGTTTATTTGATTTCATATACTCAGTCCTGTTATAGCATATCATATCATGCCTCAGTCTCGGTAATTGTTAATTTTGTACACTTATTATTGTTTCAGGCTAATTCATGCATCTGTGAGCCCATGTGAGCGAGACTGGAGAGTAATGACTGAGTGAGGCCGAGAGCCTGTTATTGAGAAATAGTTATGAGATCGGACTGCAAACTGCAGCGATACTCTAATCATGTCTTCGTTGGCTTGTTATAGCGCTTGGGCTAATAGAAGCCCCTCCGAAGTCTTTACACCCCGAGTGAGCGCATTGACATTTGAGAGATGGATCTTCCCTGGACATGGATCTTGTCCGAAGTTGATTATATGTGAGGGATGGATCGTCACTGGACATGGATCTTGTCCGAGTGTGGTATTCCGGAGATGGGTCTTCTCCGTGAGGGCTGGATTGGCCTTTCCTCAGTACTGAGTGACCACGATCACCGATGTCATGCATATTCCCGGATGGATTTTCCCTAAGCCTGAAAGCCATATACAGTACTGAGTGGACTCCCTTGTATGATTTTTGAGCACTATGTGCATTCCCACATTGTTGATATATTGGCATATAGGATTTAGTGAGTTATACGTAGGATACTGATCATACCCGACATATTTTGTCTCATTATCTGATAAAACTATGAACATGTCTAATTTTCTGTATGCTATCTTATTTAATTGCTGAGGTTGGTCCGTCATTACCTCTCAGCCCATAGTTTGGGTTCGTTACTTTTGAGTTGGTGTACTCACGTTATTGGCTGCACCTTGTGTGCATATTCAAGTACCGCGGGACCCGATAGTGGTTGTTGAGCTGCGGCCAGAGTTCCTTTGGAGGCATCCAGGTAGCAGTTGGCGATCGCAACCTTGATTATCTCCTTCACTATCTACCTGTCTTATTTATTTATTTAGACAACTTTATGTCGGCTCTGTATTTTGATACTTTGATATAGTCGCTCATGACTCGGTGACACCAGATTTTGGTTCGAGTTTTCTTTTACTTATAAAGAAATGAGACTATTGCTGTAAATATGATTTTTGGTAAAGAAATGTGTGGCTTTCCTGATTTCACGATAGACGCTATCACGACTGGGTATTTTGGGGTCGTGACAAAGAAATATTTACATGAATGTAGTATCAAATTCGGGTGTGGTCAAAAATTAGTTTATCACACCATGCCCCTCTTTGCTTGGAAACATGAAGAGTTTTCAGGCAAATAAAATGAACAAGGTGACTGATATTTGACTTCACTATTATTTAAAAAGGAAAAGAAGATAAAACAAAAAAGGTGCGACCGAGCCTTGGTTTTAGGCAACCTACATATTTCGGGTTATATAGTTCAAGTGGAAGAAGAATTATGGAATATGCATGGATGGAGAGTCGAGTGAAGTTCAATCAAGGTTCCGATCTGCAGTTCCTACTATTACATCAAAGTGAAAAGAAAATTACATACTCATGAAATCTAAGAGTTACAATTTTTTTATCTAAATGCCATCTGAAGTCTTGTCTTGATTCTTGACTTCCTTCCCCCGTTGACTTTAGACTGAAACTTGATTCTCTTGATGTAACAAACTATGAAATATTTTCACAGGCTTGTTTCTTTATGAGATGATGAGAAGATGAATCTCGAGACCCTATGTATCTGTATCCATTATGTCAAAGGTAGTTGCGGCTGGTATTGAGATCAAATGTTCCACTTTCTCCGGAAAGAACTGAAATATTTTTTTGCACATCCAATTCGTGCTTTGCAGAAAAACCTAAAAGCCATCACAAACAAACAAAACAAACAAAAATTCTCTGCCCCAGTTTGCACTAGGAAATATTTGTGAGTTATTGAAAACACATTAAACTATCTTTGCTATTGCAGAATAAAGAATTGAAAAATACATGCTTTTTTTAAATAATAGGGGATGTCGTACCCTGTGTTAACAAGAAGGAAGGCAAACAGGGGATGACGATAAGATGAGGCTCGTGGCACTCTGAGATGCTACTAGGGAATGTCGTACCTGATGTTGCATAAAATGAGGCTTGCGGTGCTCTGAGATGCTACTAGGTAATGTTGTACCCTATGTTGGCAATAATTAATGCACCCAGGGGATGTAGTACCCTGTGTTGGCAATAAGACAAGGCTCTTGGCACTCAGGGATGCTACTAGGGAATGTTGTACCCTATGTTGGCAATAAAATGAAACCAGGGGATGTAGTACCCTGTGTTGGCAATAAGGCAAGGCTCTTTGCTCTCTAAGATTCTACTAGGAAATGTCGTACCCTATTTTAACAATAAGGAAGTCAATAAGGGGATGTAGTACCATGTGTTGACGATAAGACGAGGCTCGTGGCACTCTAGGATGCTACTAGGGAATGGTGTACCCTATGTTGGCAATAAGTAATGCAGCTAGGAGATGTAGTACCATGTGTTGGCAATATGATGAGGCTCGTGTCTCTGTAAGATGCTACTAGGGAATGTCGTACCCTATGTTGGCAATAAAATGAGGCTCGTGGCACTCTAAGATGCTACTAGGGAATGTCGTACCCTATATTGGCAGAAAGTAATGCAACTAGGGGATGTAGTACCATGTGTTGGCAATAAGTTGAGGATCGTGGCACTTTGAGATGCTACTAGGGAATGTTGTAACCTATGTTGGTAGAAAGTAATACAACCAGGGGATGTAGTACCATGTGTTGGCAATAAGATGAGGTTCGTGGCACTTTGAGATACTCCTAGAATTGTTCTGTTCCTGTTCTGAACAAAGAAAGATTCGTTAGATTTAAAATGGTGGTCAGTTTATGGCCTTGATTTATTGGGTGACTTGACCTTGAGTCCACTACACTTGTTAGAAAAACTGACTCCGTCGATGGTCGTACAAATTGCCGGGAGATTTTGTCTTTACTTTCTGAAGATCTTCTTTCTCAACATCAAAACCTGACTATTTTGCGCCTATCACCATGTGTGTTTATGGTGAAAATAACCTTGCTCCCGAAACAACTTTTAATTGAGTAACTTTTGTTGACCCTTGAAACACTGTTCATTCCTTCAAGCCTTTTGCTCGTCAGGAAAAATCACAGATGGCTTTATGCCTTTGCCCATACAATTTATGCCCAGCAATCTTTGCCTTATACAATAGGGAAACTGTAACAAGTTTTGTGGCCTTTTATTTGCTTTGCTTTGACAAATTAGACCGTAAGGGACTCAAAAAAGTAATGCAAAAGAAAACAAAAAGGTGAACTAATAGGTATTACAAGTTAACCAAGAAGTGTCCCTTTAAGAGAAGATAAATAAAAAAGGACTTCTCTAGAGGAATACGCTGACCTCAATGAACATGACATGTACTTTGGACTGGACGCCTGTTCTGTCTGAACTGTCTAATTCTCGAAATCTGTTGTAAACTTCCTTTGAAACTGAGTTCTTTGTCTTAACCATGCTTGTGCCGGGATATATGAAGACCTAAGTCGATTCATGATGCCCTTTGTGGGTTTTCGCCAACTGACCTCTCTTATTTGTTTTTCTCTCAACTCACCATTGCTGTCATGACCAGAAATCCGCTAGTCGTGATGGAACCTAACCCAACCTGCTAGGTAAGCCAACTAATATTTATCAAATTTCAATAATATTAACAAGTCATTTAAAAAGAATAATTTATCTGAATCTACTACATTTCCCAAGGACTGGTAGTACAAGTCATGAGCTTCTAAGAATAGAGTTTACAAGGCGGAAATGAGATAAATACATAGTTTGTTTGAAAATTACATAAACAACACAATCTAATCTAAGGCTACCCCAAACAACAGAGGCAACTACAATGGACGCAGGTACATCTTCAAATCCAGCAACCCTCGACCACAACAACAACTGCAACCAACATCTGCACACAATGTGTAGAAGTGTAGTATCAGTACAACCGACCCCATGTACTGACTGATGAACAAACCTAACCTTAGGTTGAAAGTAGTGACGAGCTATCACGAGGTGAGTCCAATACCGGTATTCTACAACAATCCATAACATTATAATTCAAGTAATAAACAGGGGTATATCAAAAGTAAAAGGGCTTAAACTTTCAGAAAAGTACGAATGCTTTTCAAATATTTTCAGTGAAACTCAGTTCTATTGCCGAAAATGCCAAAAATATAGGTAAGTTTAAAAACTGTGATTTTTCTAAAATCCTTTCAACAATAAGAGGGTTTGTCACGACCCAGATTCCCAACCGTCGGGATCGTGATGGCGCGTTACATCATACTCTCTAGGAAAGCCAATGTTAGAATTTAACTAACCGTTTTCTTTTAAAAGTTATAAAATATAAGTAAACAGTTTATAATGACGTGACAACAACTACGAAATTTAAATAAACACTGTTTAACCTTGAACTATTACTACCACCCCAAAACTGATGTCATAATCCACGAACGTTCTATGACTAACTAAAAATACTGGTCTGAAAGAAAAGTACATCTTTCTCGAAAGAAAATAAAATAGGAATGAAGAACATAGAAGGGGACGCCAGAGCCTACGAACGCCTGCCGGACTACCTTGGGTCTCCTGAATGAATGTCTGCAACCAACCTCTCGATCAACCACAATCAACTCTAAAATATGCACAAGAAGTGCAGAGTGCAGTATCAGTATAACTGACCCCATGTACTGGTAAGTGATGAGCCTAACCTCGACGAGGCTACGGCGGGGCTTTTATAATATAACCTGCATACAATTTATAATAAAGCAAAAAAGGAAGTACAAAACCAAGTGGAACAGTAACTTGCAGTAAATAAATATGAAACCCAGTTATCTTGCCAGTACTCAGCTATAACCAATCCTTAACAAAGTTTCATTACTACAGAATGGAATTATAGTATAAACAACATAATTAAACAACCAAATGATGTGGCGTGCATCCTGATTCCACCATATAATCAGTAACAATATGACCATGCACCCTTATTCCTCCTTGTTGCGGCATGCAACCTGATCCCACCATTGCACCCTTATTACTCCTCAGTATATCACCCTTATTCCTCCTATTGCAGCGTGCAACCCGATCCCACCTATCCACCCTTATTACTCCTTGTTGCAGCGTGCAACCGGCTCCCACCAGACAATCATCAGTCACACAATAAGTACCAGTGTTTCACAATTTAGCTCAGAACTTTCCATAACATTTATACCTCAAACCATGGTAAACGAATGACTATAAAATTAGAACTTCACCAATTAAAACTACACAACGAGACCAACCGAAATATACCACGAAACACCGATAAGCCAACTTAAACCAATAGTATATCACCATGAGAATACGAAACAGCTAATACTTCTAAATAAGAACAACATTCAACAACAATAATTAGGCATGGAAGTATCAATAGGCATGCAGCAGTTAAGACGGGAAGATAATAAATTGGGAACGGGGAGGGGGACATGCTAAACAAATAATTTGGTAGCGCATAGGTACTCGTCACCTCACCTATACGCCACACGCATGAATTTTCACATAGCAATTAAGTCGGGGATTCCTAATCCCTCAAGTCAAAGTTAGACCAAACACTTACCTCAATTTTGCAGGCCACTCACTGCTCAATAACAGTTTTTCCTTTAGAATTAACCTCCAACCCCCTCGTATCTAATCATAATTAATTAAATATCATTAATTATTTCTAAAGGAATTAAATTTAGTGCAAAATCATGGTTTTCCTAAGTTTTTCCAACAAAAGAAAAAAATTGACCCCATGCCCGCTTGGTCCAAACTTGAGGTTCAGACCAAAATCCGTTTACCCATTCTCCCCCGAGCCCTATGCAATTGGTTTTGGAATACGACCTCAATTCGAGGTCTAAATCCCCAAATTTCAAAATTCCTAAGTTCTACCAAAAAATCACTAATTCCACCATGAAAATTCTAGATTCTAGGTTGAAATCTTGTAAAGGTTGTAAGAGATTGAAGAAATTAGTTAGGAATCACTTACCTATGATTTGGAGAAGTTTTGGCCTTTGAAAAATTGCCTATGGAGGTTTAGGGTTCGAAATAATTGAAGAATGGGTGAAAATCCCATCTAAGTCCCAACTTATCAGCTGCAGATATCGCATTTGCGAGAAGGATATCTAAAATTCAAACCTTTTGGTCGCAAATGTGAAGAATTGCCTTACCCTGTTCCCATCGCAAATGCGAGTCTCCCATTGCAAATGCGATTGCTGGCCCTCCGCAAATGCGATCGCATTGTCGCAAATGCGAACCCAGGGTGACCTAAGCATTTATCGCAAATGCGAATAATATTTTCACAAATGTGAACCTGACAGAAAAATGGGGGTGTTCGCAAATGCGAACACTAACCTCGCAATTGCGAGATCAGAGGCCAGTTCCCAGAAACTACGGACACCAGAAAAATTCCATGTCTAACTCACTCCGTAGCCTATCCAAAACTCACCTGAGCCCTCAGGGCTCCAAACATGCACGCAAGTCTAGAAATATCATATGGACTTGCTCGTGAGATCAAATCACAAAAATAACACCTAAAACTATGGATTTAGCATAAAAACTCATGAATTTCTCAAGAACACTTCAAAATTACTATTTTCTCAACCGGACGTCTGAATCATATCAAATCAACTCCGATTTTTACCTAATTTCATAGATATGACTTAAATATTATAATAAACATGTACTAGGCTCCGGAACCAAAATGCGGGCCCAATACCAACGAGTTCAAACATAAATCATTTTCCTTAACCCCTTTAAATTTCATTCTAACAATTTTCATTAAAAATTCAATTCTCGAGCTAGGGACCTCGGATTTAGATTCCGGGCATACGCCCAAGACCCATATTTTACTGCAGACCCCCCAGGACTGTCAGAACACGGGTATGGGTCCGTTTACTCAAATTGTTGACCAAAGTCAACTAAAAATTAATTTTTAACTCTCAAAAATTATTATTTCATATCTTTTCACATAAAGGCTTTCCAAATTTCCGCTCGGACTGCGCATGCAAATCGAGGTGAACGAAAATAATGTTTTTAAGGTTAACGAGCCCGAAATGGAGTCTTAAATCATAAGATGACCCTTTGGGTCATCACAATCTCCACGTTTTAAACAAAAGTTCGTCCTCGAACGGACATAGAAAAGTAACTGAATTGGCGAACAAGTGTGGATATCTACTATGCATGTCCGACTCGGACTCCCAAGTAGCTACCTCAACGGGCTGACCTCTCCACTGCACTCGAACTGAAGGGTAACTCTTTGACCTCAAATGACAAACCTGCCGGTCTAGAATGGCTACCGACTCCTCCTCATATGTTAAATCCTTGACCAATTGGACAGAGCTTAAATCTAACACGTGGGACGGGTCACCATGATATTTCTGTAGCATAGACACATGGAATACCGAATGAACTGAGGATAACCCTGGAGGCAACACAAGTCTATATGCTACCTCCCCCACTCTCTCGAGAATTTCGAATGGCCCGATATACCTAGGGCTCAACTTGCCTTTCTTCCCAAATCTCATAACAACCTTCATGGGCGATACCCGGAGTAATATCCTCTCTCCGACCATGAATGCTACATCACGAACCTTACGGTCGGCATAACGTTTTTGCCTGGACTGAGCTGTACAAAGTCGATCCTGTATAATCTTGACCATGTCCAAGGCTTCCTGAACTAAGTTTCTACCCAAAAATCGAGCCTCATAGGGAGCCATCTGAATGCTCGAATGGTAGCTATTATTGTAGGCAAACTCCGCTAACGGAAAGAACTGATCCCAAGAACCTCCAAAGTCAATAACACAGGCGCGGAACATATCCTCAATATCTGAATAGTACGCTCGGACTGCCCATCCGTCTGAGGATGGAATGTTGTGCTCAACTCAACCATGTACCTAACTCACACTGAACTGCCCTCTAAAAGTGCGAGGTAAACTGCGTACCTCGATCAGAAATGATAGACACGGGCACACCGTGAAGGCGAACGATCTCCCGAATATATATCTCTGCCAACCGCTCCAAGGTATAAGTACTTTCCACCGGAATGAAATGTGCTGATTTAGTCAGCCTATCCACAATAACCCAAATGACGTCGAACTTCTTTTGAGTCCGTGGGAGTCCAACGACGAAGTCCATAGTGATACGCTCCCACTTCCACTCAGGAATCTCTATCTGCTGAAGCAAACTACCGGGTCTCTGATGCTCATACTTCACCTGTTGACAATTCAAGCAACGAGCCGCATAAGCAACAATATCCTTCTTCATCCTTCGCCACCAAGAATGTTGTCGCAAGTCTTGGTATATCTTGGCAGCACCCGGGTGAATAGAATACTTAGAACTGTGAGCCTCCTCAAGGATCAACTCACGTAGCCCATCAACACTAGGGACACACACTCGACCCTGCATCCTCAAAACACCGTCATCTCTAACTGTAACCTGCTTGGCACCACCGTGCCGAACTGTGTCTCTACATACCATCAAGTGAGGGTCATCATACTAACGATCCCAGATACGCTCAAATAAAGAAGACCAAGCGACTGTACAAGTTAGAACACGGCTGGGCGGAATATCCAACATCATGAACTGATTGGCCAGAGTCTGAATATCTGAAGCTAACAACCTCTCACCGACTAGAATGGATGCAAGGCTGCCATACTCACTGCCTTCCTACTCAATGCATCGACCACTACATTGGCCTTTCCCAGATGGTACAATATAGTGACGTCATAGTCTTTCAATAAATCTAACCATCTCCTCTGCCTCAAATTAAGATCATTTTGCTTGAATAAGTACTGAAGGCTACGGTGATCCCTGAAAACCTCACACGACACACCATAGAGATAATGCCTCCAAATCTTCAATGCGTGAACAATGGCTGCCAACTCCAAGTCATGGACAAGATAATTCTTTTCATGAACTTTCAACTGCCGAGACACATATGCAATCACTCTGCCCTCCCGCATCAATACCGCTCCAAGACCAACACGGGAGGCATCACAATATATCGTGAAAGATCCTGAACCTGATGGTAACACCAACACAAGTGCTGAAGTCAAGGTTGTCTTGAGCTTCTGAAAGTTCGCCTCACACTCGTTCGACCATTTGAATGGGGCACCTTTCTGAGTCAACTTAGTCATTGGGGATGCTATAGACGAAAATCCATCCACAAAATGACGATAGTAACCTGCCAAACCCAAGAAGCTCCTGAACTCTATGGATGAAGTGGGTCTAGGCCAGTTCTTGACTGCCTCTATTTTCTTAGGATCTACCTGAATACCCTCTGTTGATACGATGTAACCTAAGAAAGATACAGAATCGAACCAGAACTCGCACTTTGAAAATTTAGCATACAACTGACTATCCCTCAAAGTTTGAAGCACTATTTGGAGGTGCTGCTCATGCTCCTCCTGGCTGCGGGAGTATATTAGAATGTCATCAATAAACATATTCACAAAGGAATCTAGATAAGGCTTGAACACCCGATTCACAAGTCCATAAATTCTGCGGGGGCATTGGTCAAGCCAAAAAACATCACTAGAAATTCATAGTGCCCATACCTCGTCCGAAAAGCTGTCTTAGGGACATCGAATGCCCTAACTCTTCAACTGATGGTAGCCCGATCTCAAATCAATCTTCGAAAACACACTGGCACCCTGAAGCTGATCAAACACATCATCAATCCTCGGCAATGGATACTTATTCTTGATAGTAACTTTGTTCAACTGCCGGTAATCTATACACATTCTCATTGTTCCATCCTTCTTCTTTATGAACAAAACCGGTGTACCCCTGGGCGAGACACTAGGCTTAATGAAGTCCTTATCAAGAAAATCTTGCAACTGTTCCTTTAATTCTTTCAACATTGGTGGGGCCATTCGGTATGGAGGAATAGAAATTGGCTGAGTGCCCCGAGCCATATCAATGCAAAACTCAATATCCCTGTCAGGTGGCATCCCCGACAGGTCTGTAGGAAACACCTTGGGAAACTCACGAACCACAGGCACTGAATCTATAGAAGGAGCCTCAGCACTAGAATAATCCAAATAAGAAATCAAACACCCCTTCTCGACCATGCGACGTGCCTTGGTATAAGAAATCACCCTGCTGGAAGAGTGACCAGGAGTCCCTTTCCACTCTAGTCGAGGAAACCCCAGCAAAGCTAATGTCACTGTCTTGGCGTGACAGTCCAAGATGGCATAATAAGGCGACAACCAATCCATACCCAATATGACATAAAAATCAACCATGTCAAGAAGCAAAAGGTCCACACTGATTTCAAGACCCTCAATAACGACCACACAGGAACGATACACACGATCTACAACAATAGCATCCCTTACGAGCGTAGACACATAAATAAGGACACTTAAGGAATCACGGGGCACAACCAAATACGAAGAAAAATAAGATGATACATAAGATTAAGTAGACCCCGAATCAAGCAGAACTGAAGCATCTCTATTGCAAACTGAAATGGTACCTGTGATAACAACATCGGAGGACTCCACCTTAGGTCTGGCTGGAAAAGCATACATTCGGGGCTGTGCCCCACCGCCCTGAACGACTGCTCTGGGACGACCTCTGACAGGTGGACCTCCACCTCTAGCGATCTGGCCCCTACCTCTGGCTACCTAACCCCTGGCTGGCTGGGCAGCTAGTGCCGGAACTATAACACGAGAATCCTAATACTGAGGCTGATTGCCCAAAAATCTCGGACAGGCTCTCCGAATAGACCCATAGTCACCACACTCAAAGCATCCATATTAATACTATGGCTGTGAAAACTAAGACTAACCTTGACGAACCGGCTGGCGCGATAATAACTCTGAAGAGGAGGTGCTCTGATAGGAGCTGGTCTTGCACTATAGGCTGGCTGAGTAGAAGGAGGCATATAAGAACCATGACTCCCAGATGTACTGGGAGATACCTGAAGTGCTGAATGAAATGACCTAGGAGGTTTAGGATTCAAAATAATTGAAGAATGGGTAAAAATCCCGTCTAAGTCCCAACTTATTAGCTCCAGAGGTCGTATTTGCGACTGGAGCTTTGCATTTGCGAAGCTCGCAAATGCGAGAAGGATATATCAAATGCGAACCTTTGCATTTTCTGCTGCCATCGCAAATGCAAACCTTTTGGTCGCAAATGCGAAGAATTGCCTTACCCAGTTCCCATCGCAAATGTGAGTCTCCCATCGCAAATGGGATTTCTAGCCCTCTGCAAATGCGATCATATTGTCCCAAATGCGAACCTAGGCTGACCTAGGCATTTATCACAAATGTGAATAATTTGTTCGCAAATGCGAACCTGATAGAAAAATGGGGATGTTCGCAAATGCGAACACTAACCCCGCAATTGCGAGATCTGAGGCCAGTTCCCAAAAACTGCAGACACCTAAAAAATTCAAAGTCTAACTGACTTCGTAGGCTATCCAAAACTCACCCGAGCCCTAGGGGCTCCAAACCAAACATGCATGCAAGTCTAAAAATATTATACAGACTTGCTCATGCGATCAAATCACAAAACTAACACCTAAAACTATGGATTTAGCATCAAAACTCATGAATTTCTCAAGAACACTTCAAAATTACTATCTTCTCAACCGGACATCCGAATTGCCAAATCAACTATGATTTTTCACCTAATTTCACATATATGACTTAAATATTATGATTAACCTGTACCGAGCTCCGGAACCAAAATAAGGGCCTGATACCAACGAGTTCAAGCATAAATCATTTTCCTTTATCCCTTTAAATTTCAGTCTAACAATTTTCATTAAAAATTCATTTCTCGAGCTAGGGACTTCGGATTTCGATTCTGGGCATACGCCCAAGTCCCATATTTGGGACTCCCAGGACCGTCGAAACACGGGTCAGGGTCCGTTTACTCAAAATATTGACCAAAGTCAACTAAAAATCAATTTTTAACTATAAAAAAATATTATTTCATATCTTTTCACATAAAGGCTTTCTAGATTTCCGCCCGTACTGTACAGGCAAATCGAGTCGAGCAAAAATAATATTTTTAAGCTAACGATCCCGGAATGGAGTCTTAAATCATAATATGACCCTCTGGATCATCACATGTTTCAAATTCTTTTCAAATATCAAGTGTAAAGACACCTCTCTGTACCCACATACCAATGTTTGTAAAAGTCATGAATGACGTGATACCATGTAACATGAGAAGAAAAATGCATCTCTATGCATGTATGTCAATGTGCATGTCAAATGCGATGCAACTCAATGGTAAAACTATATGCAAGCTCTTAGAGCATCAATTCACTCAGTTCTCCCAGCCACTCGTATAGAGACCCTCGGGAAAACATCACTCATATACAACCCATCAGGCAAACCTCACAATCCCTCGTATATAGCCCCTCGGGAAAACCTGACAATCACTCATATACAAACCGTCGGGCAAACCTCACCATCACTCATGCCTCCTAGTCACTCAGCACTCACCACTCGCACTCTGTAGGTACCTGCACTCACATGGGGTGTGTACAGACTCGGGAGGGGCTCCTACAGCCCAAGCGCTATATCAAGCCAGTCATGGCATAAATTAATGAGGCTCGTGGCCTATATCAAACATGCTGTGGCATGCAGCCTGCTCCTAAAAATAAACATGTTGCGTCGTGCAACCCGATCCCATAAATGAACATCATAATCAGGCCCTCGGCCTCACTCATAAATATCTTCACTATCAGGCCCTCAGCCTCACTCATGGATATCCTCACAATCAGGCCCTCGACATCACTCATGAATATCCTCACAATCAGGCCCCCGGCCTCACTCAGTCATCAATCTCTCCAGCCTCTCTCTCTCCCAGGATCATGATGTCATAAAACTACCTCAGAAATGATGATGTGATGTATCAATGAATAACAATGGATATTGAGATATGATATGCATATGAGTGCATATGACTGAGCACATAAAACAATGAAAACATATAACTTCACATTAGAAATGACCTCAACGGGTGCCAACAGTATCGACATAGGCCTAAACATGACATCTAGCATGAATGACAACTCAATTACTATGTCACATGGTGGAGACACAAATAACAACAAGATAGGGCCACTATATAGTGCCATGGGAACTTCAGTGTCCCAATTCACATGTTGCACGCCCACACACCCGTCACCTAGCATGTGCGTCACCTCAATAGCAATCACATAACATGTATTGTGGGGTTTCATACCCTCGGCACTAAGTTTAGAAGAGTTACTTACCTTGAACAAGCCAATACCCACACCGAGCAAGCCAAGCTATGCTCCAAAGATGCCATCCCGCATGTTCCGACCTCTAAACGACTCGAAACTGACCAACAACAATTCAAATACATCAAACAATGCTAAAGGAACCAATCCCGATCATAAAATATCGTATCTTGAATCAAAGCCCGAAATTGGCCTAAAAGCCCAACCTGAGCCCGTACCTCGGAACCTGACAAAACTCACAAAATCCGATAACCCATTCAATTACGAGTCCAACCATACTAGTTTCATTCAAATTCAACTCTAATTCGATGTTCAAAACTCAAAAATTCATATTATGAAACTTTAGGCCAAAACCCCTAATTTCCTCATTCAAATTCATCAACCAATTGCCAAAAATGAAGATAGATTCATGAAATATGATCAAAACCGAGTAGAGAACACTTACCCCAATCGATGTGATAAAATTTGCTCCAAAAATCGGCTCAATCTGAGTCCCACATCTCAATATGATAAAAGAAAAAAACCTCGATTTATAGCATTCTGCCCAGCAATTTCCGAAATTGCGGACAACTCGTCGTACCTGCAAACACCGCTCTTGCAGAACAAACCTCGTATCTGCGAAAATGGTCTTGTCCAGCAATACACGCACATGCGCAATAATTTTTGCTCCTACGCACCCACAGGTGCGATACTTCCTCCACATCTGCGATGAGCTCCAATCCTGATTAATTGCGCACCTACGACACATGTCTCACAACTGCACAATACCACTCGTAGGTGCGGAACACCAGAACCAACAACTGAAATACTAAGAAAAATGATTTAAAATCAATCCGAAACACGCCCGAGCCCCTCGAGACCTCGTCCAATCATACCCACAAGTCACATAACATAACACAGACCTACTCGAGGCCTCAAAACACACACACCAACATCAAAGTGATGAAACACACCTCAATTTGGAACCCATTGAACTTTGAACTTCCAAATCTCCAAAACACGCGCCGAAACATATTAAATCATCCCGGAATGAACTCAAAATTTGTACACAAGTCCCAAATGACATGACGAAGCTATTACAACTCCCAGAACCACAATCCGAATCCAATGTCTTCAAAGTCAACTTCCGGTCAAAATTATGAACTTCCCAAGCCTTCAAATCTCCAATTTTCGCCAATTAGTGCAGAACCTTCTAGAAGCATCAAATACAAGTCCGGGCATACGCCCAAGTTGAAAATCACTATCCATACCTAATGGAACCATCAAAATTCCGTTCTGGGGTCCAATTCTCAAATATCAAACTTGGTAAAACCTTTCCAATTTGGAGCTTCTAGCTAAGAATCGTTATTCTAAATCAATTCCAATTAACCTGAAAACCAAAACCGACAGTTCACATAAGTCATAATACATCATATAGAGCTAATCATGCCCTCAAATAATCGAGCAAAGTGCAAATGCTCAAAACGACCAGTCGGGTCGTTACATTTGCCTTATAGTGCATGTGAAGGTTTCACCAATAAGACTCTCTCATTTTGTTTTTCTCTATTTACAATGGCCAAGGCATTACCATAGTATATCAACTTAGCATTCTTAAAAGCTGATAAGAAGGTCTTAATAGGGATAGGTAAAAAGAACTGTTAAACTCAATTACAACTTTTGGAACAATTTTGACAGAACAACCGTAAAAAATAAAATAAAACCATGGCCAAGTTTCTTTGAATACTAGGGAAATATGGATTTTATTTTGGAATCAGGTCGGACGTAGTTCAATGAACATGAACTTGTTTTTGATGATTAAGTACATTAGTTCCAAAAGAGGGGAAAACAAAGAAATATAAACAAGGATTCAAAGGGCTAACTAGGGTAGACAAGTGTTTGGGTAGCGAGAATGATAGCCTTCTTCATCTCAACCTAAGAATGCTAAGTATAAAAATGCCCGAACAGATGCATGTCAGACACACTATCTCTTGATCGCATCTACATTGACAGATATATCTGTGACATTTCCTTCTATATCTGCCAAGTGTAAAGCTCCTTTTGAAAATATCTTTTTGATGAGGTAAGAACCTTGCCAATTCGGGGCAAACTTTCCTTTTGTTTCTTCCTGGTGCGGAACAATACGTTTTTAAAACGAGTTGTCGTGCCTCGAATTGTCTTGGGTGCACTTTCTCGTTGTAAGCGCGTGCCATTCTTTGTTGGTATAGTTGACCAAAACAAACTACCACCAAACGCTTTTCATCGATTAAACTCAATTGTTTCAATCAGGAATTGACCCAGTCAGCGTCCTCGATCCCTGCTTCAATGATGATTCGGAGAGAGGGAATCTCAACTTTAGCAGGTATGACCGCTTTAGTGCCATAAACCAACAAGTAGGGCATTGCGCCAACTGATGTACGGACATTTGTCTAGTATCCCAATAGAGCAAAAAGGCAGCTTCTCGTTCCATTGTCTAGATTCTTGGACCATCTTCCTAAGAATCTTCTTGATGTTCTTATTCGCAACTTCTACAGCTCCATTAGCTTTGGGCCGGCAAGGAGTAGAATTGCGATTCTTAATTTTAAATTGTTCACATACCTCATTCATTAGATGACTATTCAAAGTAGCAACATTATCTGTGATAATGGTTTTTGGAACGCCGAAACAACACATGATGTTGGGGTGAACAAAGTCTACTACTGCTTTCTTGGTGACTGCTTTCAATGTAATAGCTTCCACCCATTTGGTGAAGTAATCAATTACAACCAAGATGAATCTGTGCCTATTTGAAGCTTTTGGATTGATTGAGCCAATGACGTCCATTCCCCAAGCAAGAAAAGGCCAGGGAGCTGACATAAGATACAACTCTGAAGGAGGCGAGTGAATCAAATCACTGTGAATTTGACATCGGTGGTACATGCAAAAAAAACAAAAGCAATCCTGCTCCATTGTAAGCCAATAATATCCTGCCCGAAGGATTTTATTTGGTAGAACATATCCATTCATGTGCGGACCACATACTCCCAAATGTACCTCATTCATAATCATTTTAGCTTCTTTGGCATCCACACATCCCAATAAATTCAAATCCAGAGTTCTTTTGTATTGGATTTCCCCACTCAAAAAGAAACCATTAGAGAGTCGCCTAATAGTTCTCTTTTGATCCCTATTAGCATGTTCTGGATATTCTCTTATTTTCAGAAGCTGTTTAATATCACGGTACAAGGGTTCACCATATAGTTCTGCTTCAATTGTATTGAAATAACCATATTGATCCCGACTTTGAAATTCTAAATGGTCAATGTGAGTATTACCCAGATATGGAAGCATTGAGGCCAGAGTGGAAAAGGAATCAACTAAATCATTGTGAAACCTGGGAATATACCTGAACTCGATGGACTTGAACCTTTTGCTAAGATCCTCCACACATTGTCTATATGGAATGATCTTAATGTCTCAAGTCTCCTAATCACCTTGAGCCTGCGGAATAAGTAAATCTAAATCTCCTATCACTTATAGTTCATGCACATTTAGATTTATTGCCATGTTTAAACCCATGATGCAAGCTTCATATTCTACTGTGTTGTTTGTACAAAAGAAACAAAGTCGCGCCGTGGCTGGGTAATGTTTCCTAGTAGGTGATACAAGAATTGCCCCAATCCATACACCTTTGATGTTGACAGCCCCATCTAAGTATAGTTTCCAAATTTGACTGTCATCTTGGGCCACTTCTTCAACTAAATTAACCTCTTCATTTGGGAAGTATGTGTTCAAAGATTCATACTCATCATCAACCGAGTTTTCT
This sequence comes from Nicotiana paniculata, assembly GCA_005239505.1. NCBI lineage: Eukaryota > Viridiplantae > Streptophyta > Magnoliopsida > Solanales > Solanaceae > Nicotiana > Nicotiana paniculata. Next base: position 28,075 of record MDKI01028843.1, read on the forward strand.
GCCAAATGATCAGCCAAAGCTTGTGCCTTCATGGCTGTACGAGTGACATAAACAATATCAAACTCTGTGAGCAAGATTTTCCACTTTGCCAATCTGCGAAATGGCATCGACTTCTGAAAGATGTACTTCAAGGGATCCATTCAGGATATGAGGTAAGTTGTATAGGCCAAAAGATAATGCCTAAGCTTCTGGGCTACCCAGGTTAAGGCGCAACATGTCCTTTTCAAAAGAGTGTATTTGGCCTCATAAGTGGTGAACTTTTTGCTCAAATAATAGATTGCTTGTTCCTTTTTGCCTGTGGCATCAAGTTGACCCAGGACACAATCAAAGGAACTATCCATTAATGATAGATATAAAAATTGATGCCTACAGGTTCCGGTGGGACCAAAACTCGGGACTTGACAAATATTCCTTGATCTTATCAAAAGCTTCTTAACACTCATCTGTCCACTTGATAGGGGCGTTCTTTTTCAACAACTTGAAAATAGGCTCACATGTCGTTTTAAGTTGTGCGATGAACCTACTGATGTAGTTTAACCTCCCGAGTAAACTCATGACTTCTGTTTTGTTCTTCGGGAGATGCAGCTCTCGAATGGTATTTATCTTTGAGTGATCTAACTCAATGCCTCTTTGACTAACTATAAACCCCAAAAGCTTCCCAGAAGGAACTCCAAATGCACATTCCGCTGGATTGAGTTTGAGATTGTACCTTCGTAGCCTTTCAAAGAACTTTTTCAAGTCTTGCACATGGTCAGCTTGTGTTCTGGACTTAATAATCACATCATCAACATACACTTCAATATCTTTGCATCATGTCATGGAATATGGTAGTCATGGACCTCATGTTAGTTGTCCATATATTCTTCAAACCAAATGGCATGACCCTATAACAATAAGTTCCCCATGAAGTGGTGAAGGCAGTCTTTTCTGCATCTTCTTCGTCCATCAGAATTTGGTGATACCCGGTATAACAATCCACGAAAGATTGGATCTCATGTTTAGCACAATTGTCAACAAGGATATGAATGTTGGGTAAGGGAAAGTAGTCCTTTTGACTTGCTTTTTTAAATCCCTATAGTCAACACAAACTCTGATTTTCCCATCCTCTTTTGGCACTGGCACGACATTTGCTAACCATGTAGTGTATCGGACGACCCTGATCACATTTTCACTTAGTTGCTTCATGATTTCTTATTTAATATTATTACTCATATCTGTCTTAAACTTCCTTTGTTTTTGTTGGATTGGTGGAAAATTAGGGTATGTGAGAAGCTTATGAACCACAAAATTGGCACTCAAACCTGGCATGTCATCATACGATCAAACAAATACATATCTGTACTCGAAAACTTGAATTATGGAATCTCCCATCTTTTGTTCAATATGAATGCTTATCTTTGTTTCTCTAGTTTCTTCAGGACTTCATAGGTTAATTGCCTTAGTTTCATTTAAGTTAGGCTTAAGCTTAATCTTAAATTGATCCAATTCCCTTTTTATTTCCTAAAAATCCAAAGCTTCATCATACTCAAATTCTTGATTCACTATTTCGAGATTTGACAACTTTTTAAGATCATGTCATGAATTCCGCATGCATGTCATGTTTTAAATCCAGTATTAATGAAACTAAATATGATGAGAAATTAACAAAAATTAGGGAAAAGAAAAGATAGAATTTTACTATAAACTGGAACTTCATTTTATTGAATTTGAAAGGATAGAAGGGTTAACATCAAATCAAAGAAATTAAACTAAAACATCTGGATTACAACCCTTAAAATAATCCACATACAGAAAAGCAACAAAACAGACTACCAAGACTCCTTCCTGATAGGAAGAGGAGTTGCTTTCCAGTTGTTGAGCGAGGTATCTGGACCAATTAACTGAACACTTGCATGGCTGGGGCCCTGACTATCTTGAACCATATTGATCTCATAGAACATCTCCTTGAGACCTTGGAAAACTTCATCAATGTCATCCTGAGTAGAAGGATATTGGACTTCTTCAAATTGTGGTTAGACAAAAGAGTAGGCAATTTGAAGGATTGGTTTGGACGAATTCCAACCATTCTTTTTGCGGGCCTTGGCTCTGTCTATGTCAACGGATGTTGGTTTAAAACCAAGACAAAGGTATCTTTCTTCGAAAAAGGAGAAATAGGGTTCATAATTCCCTACAGAGAGGGTCGTATTCCTTTTCTTGGTTCATAGCCGTTCCTCAACATCAATGAAACTACCATCATGGATGTGGCTGAAAGACGCGGATACAAAATTGGTTTTCCTTCTTCCACTCACCTAAAAAGCTTGATATATGATGGATTCACATCCTTCCTTGGCCTCGATACAAATAAGGGTTGGTTCTTTATAAACGGATGAGTCGTCCTCCTATGAACAATAATTTCTTGCCTGTCATACTCGAATTTGACCATTTGATGTAGGGTCGATGGTACAACTCTAGCCATATGGATCTAGAGCCTTCCCAGAAGAAAATTATAGGAAGTTTTCATATCCAACACTTGAAAGACAATGTTAAATCAATCTGGCCGATTGTCATAGTGAGTTTGATTTCCCCAATAGTGTCTCTTCTTGAACCATCAAAAGCTTTGATGCTGACCTTTTTAGTTCGAATTCTGTTAGTGTCAATGTTCAGCTAGTGTGGAGTATAAAGAGAGCATACATCTACACTTGAGCCTCCGTCAATCATGACTCCTTTTACGTAGTGCCTTTCACATTTGACCATAAGATGCAAAGCCATATTGTGCCCAACCCCTTCCTCAGGCAAATCATCATTGCTGAAAGTTGTCCCCCCTTCCCCTTTTTTTCCCTCTTTGCAGCGGGAGTCAGGGTTTTGACATTCATTAGGACAACTCGTTTCATTTTGGAAAAGGGGTACGAAAGTTGAAGAGTCGCCACCTAACGATTTTAAGGTGCGTTAGGGCACCTATTGAAAATAACTCATATAGACCAGTTTGCGTCACCAGAGATTGGGTATGGGATTGAAACTACCTCGAGGGGAAGGTGTTAGGCACCCCTCGAGGTCCACAACGCTGGGTCCCGGCCAAACTTATTTTGTGAATTAGTCATTTAACAAATAGAGCAGTCTAAGCACACATATGTATAAAAATAAAGGAAGTCATAAGTTTATTAGCCTATAGGATCACATCTGTACAATACCCGATAATCCTTCCTCAACTAGAGGGGCTACACATGGCATTAGCGCACATGTCATCGTATCCTCTTAATACCCAATTACCCTCCCTTTAGCGGTTATATAAGCGGTTTTAATTAAGAGAACTCTATGCGTGCATTACCCGTCCCTTCTTTATGGTCCTGGAAGTGTTTAGGACTTCTAACTTTAGGCAGTTCTAGACTCTCCTAAGGTGTTTAAAAGGGAAAATCTAAGCGATAACAAAGAATAAACAGGATTGTCAAATAAGAAAGCAATTAAAGAGCTCATGTCTACCTACACAAATAAACATATAATTAGCACGTCTCAAACAACAAGATTTTGGATGTTTAAGAAAGGTCCTAAAACAAGATATCTAGGTGAGCATGACAAACAAAGAATATGCAGCATTGTGTTAAGGAGGAGCGATAGAAACCTAATTAGTTTGCCTACTGATTTTAGAATCGGTTGAATCTGGGAAGTTCACTATTAAGGAAATCCGAGTTTATACAATTTTTTATAAGGTTTAATTACCTACAAGCTTTCCTAGGCGTAGATCGGGGATACCCTATAACATGTATCTAAAAATGTAACAAGGGTTATAGAAATCGATTTAAAAACAGACAGTTTGAGTTGATTAAGACGTTCTATAAACACGCTTGTCTAAGTGCTGAACATCACGAAAGTGATTTCTTACATATTTATCCTATAACATGGTGTCTAGGTGTTGGGGTTGCTTTTAAACATTTTTATAGACAGGATTTATGCGATGCAGACATGGTTTAAAGCGAATGCAAATACAGTCCTAAAGAAGGATCTCTAATGCACATAAAGAATGGACATTTTGTTAGGCAGAATTACAGCAGTAACTTAATAACAAAATTTTTAGGTGGTCATGATTATGCAGAAGCAGAATTTTGTAACAAATGACACAATGTGCCTATAACATGTTTTATAGTATGCCAAACAAACAAGTAAACATAGTCCTGCTAAGACATGATTTCTAATGCAAACAAACATAACAACCTAAGGCAAGATTACTAATACAAGTAAGAATAATAAACCTAAAAGCATGATTTCTACTCGGTTTCCCTCACAAAATCATATAAGAATCCCTTCGCTTTACTAATTTCCCCAATATCCATTTACAAGGCTATTATTACAGACAATAAATGAATGAATTACATAATAAATGAAATCTATGCTATAGGGAGCCTGTGTAGGCCCAAAGTGAACCTGAAAATACCAGGCCTTTCAATCGTCCAAGATGCCATAGTCACATAGTATCCAATAGGGTTGTCCTGGTGTGTCAAAGTTCCCTAAGGATCTCAGGGATCCTGGGCCATGCTCACACCAAGATCCTTTTTAAAATGGAGAAGTGATTGTGTGTAGCGTGGTAGGGCCAACTTGTGTGTGCCAGAGTTCGGAGGAATCTCATGGATTCCTAGGTATTACACATACTGGAGGGGCAGAACTTAAGTATTCTAAGAGTAGAAGTGAGAGTGCTTGATATAGTTGAGATGACTCAGAATAGGAGTAAAACCTTTAGGAGTGAAAAAGTATTTCAGAAAGGAAATAATTCTTAAAAAAAGGTGTTAAGAGTGAAAACAGTTTTGGAAACAATTTTGAAAACAAATGACAACACAATTACAAAAATAAACAAAGTTCCCAGATTCAAATTTATTCACTACTTGATTACAAGTGAAGACAAACAACTTTACAGACATGGATTCAGGGGGGGTGGGAACACAAGGCACTTGAAACATGATGACATAAGAATGATTAGAGGGAGGGCATATTGAACAACAAATGCACAGAACAAATAGGAGTTGATTGGCAATCAACAACAAATTTCATAGCATTGGCATACAAACTACTGATTCAGAGTATTAATAAAGTGATAATGGATAGTAAAACATAGAGACAGAATATGGGAGTAGTCATGTTGAAGACAGGGTTCTACTACACATAATTAGTCATGCCAATTAGGGTTAATCAAATATATTAGGAATCTGTGACACTAACATGAGCATACTAGTTGAGGGAACTAAACCAAACTCAAGTTCACATGCTGGCTGAAGTAATAAGCAAAAGGATTGAAACCTAGATATGCCGATTAATACTGAACAAGAGAGAGGGTAAAACTTAAGCATACTGATCAAAGCAGTAAACATGTAGAACAATTAGATACATAAGCAATTAAATTAGTGCAGACGAAGACATGGATTAACATATAGGGAGTAACAAAGATCACATAGATATAAACTTCAGAATGACATTGAGATAGGAGCATGCCAGTTAAGGAAACAAATGAAGAAATTAGAACAGGTAGAACTCCACAGTCTAGCTTTGGCTTTCAACCGACTAGACAAGTAATTAGCACAAGTAGTAGGAAAGAGAAATGGGAGAAATTTGTGTGTATGTGTTTTTGAATTGTTGTTCGTGTGTTTTAGAGGTAAAATAAGAGTGTATATATAGAACTTAGGAAGTAGAGCAAATAAGGTAAAGAGAACCAGAAGTCAGTCAATTAAGGGCAATCAATCAATCACAGAATCAATTCATATAAGGGAGTCTGAAATAGACCCCTTAATTTGGGGTAATCAATTAACGGTAACAACATGGGGGTTAATTAAGGCAAGGAATCCAAGTTATACCAAATAGGGAATCAGTAAAAGCCCCAAAATCATACGGATGACTAATTAAGGCAAGTGTGACCAATTAAAGTTACAAGTAAGGAAACAAATACGATTTGTGTACACAGATTTTAACAGGGCAAAATAATAGGAAATAATCAGTAATAATCCTCAAAGGAATAATGATTTTTCAAAAAAGAGTCACTCAGGTTCCATAAATAGAAAATAAATGAGTAGAACTTCACAGAAATACCGGGTTTAACAAGAAAAGCTTGTTCGAAACCTAACAGAGATCAATTAGGGCACAACCCCAAAGAATACTGGGTTTTAAAAGGGAAAACATTTAAGTCCAAAAAATGGAGTAAGCTAATGCGACTGGTATCACAGAAATATCTAAAGTATCGAAACAAAATTGAAGAAATCACTATATCACAGAATTGACTAGGGTTTGAACATTCATGCGAAAAATAGTCAAGATGATGAAGGAAAAATTAATTAAACACTTGAGAAGTTTAGAAAATTCCTCGAAGAACATTTTGAGATGAACCCTAGTTTAGAAAGAGTGATAAAAATAAAAAATAATTAATTAAAATAAGAGATTTTTTTAGGAAAACACTTAATAATACTGAATCATCTTCGATCTATAAATATCTGAGAAGAATCAACAGTAATGAACTAGGGTTTTCAAAAAAATAGTAGAGATGGCGAGAATCGGTCAAAAGACCCAAGGAGAAATCCTTACTTACAAACGAAAAATGGCCTGAGACAGGATAGTTTTGAACCAGAACCAGAACTAGTTGGGTTTCCTTGAGATCTTCTCAAGGACCCAATAAATCTAAGAGCCATGGAGTGTAGGAGACCAGGGATGGTCGGAGAATGTACAAGAGCACCATAGAAGGGATGTTTACGCCGGTGACGGCGATTAGGGTTAGGGTTAGGTTGAGAGAGAATTGAGAGATGAGGGGAGACAATGACGGCGGGTTTGGAAAAGAATGAAGGGGGTTTGGGTAAGTTAGTGGGGTTAATTAAGGAAAAGGTCATCGTGGACCGTTGATCAAAATGATCAATGACCACGATTGAACGAGGCTATTGGGTCGGGTATGCAGATTGGGACTAAGGGGTTTGGTATGGCTTTTTGGGTTAATAGTAATGGGTTTTGGGTTGGCTTTAAAGAGGCCAGGTTTGAAAAAATAAAAGGCTATTTGTTAAATATCCATACAGTTAAAAAAATATTTTATAAAATAATTAACAGATTATAAAAAATAATTTTCATGCATAGAAATGCTTTAAAATAATTACTTAATATTTTAAAAATACAATGAGCCATTTTCTAGTAAAAATGATGTAATAATGCATGCATGGGCTATAATTGCAAAGCTATTGCAATTGTACCCCAAAAAATGTAAATGTGGTTATTTATGCAATAATTTAAGCCAAATATGAATATAAATAGAAAAATTAAACCATTAAATGTTATAAAGTCATTTCTGATGCAATTTGTAATTATTTATATAAATAAAATACTGGGGTAAGTTAATTATAAAACGTAGAAATTATGGAAAAATATCAATTGATGATAATGCATAGTTTTGAAGGTATATATGCATTTGAAAAATATTATAGGGAAAAATTGGGTATCAACGGCTTCCCCTCTTTACCCGGGAAGGATGAAAGAGTTGTCGGGTAAAGATATGATGGCCAATTTTGACCGAGCGAGATGGTTTGAGAGATTTAGGCTGCACTCTGGTTCCTGAGCTGCCTACATATCCCCCTGGTTTTACAGGAATCAGGCCGTGTGTAGTTCTAGATTCATCGGTGGAATATACCGATGAAGTTATCACAAAAACGAACATGAGTTATTTAGTAGGTGAAAAAATAGTTATGGTGCGCGGTCATGTTTGAGATAATTTGAAGGAACTGGAGTGGAATTGCTCCTGTTGGGGTAGCGGTTGCTTATCGGGTCACCTGTAAGTAAAGAGACACTACGAGCATATATTTATGCGGAAATTTAAACATGATGCAAATTCCCTTCAGACCATGAGAATTGTCTTTGGACTATTGAGGATGACGTCCTTAAACCCTGATGTCCTGGGCCATGAATTTTTCAGTGAGGGATTCACAAGCCATGCAATGGTTTTCTCGGGCCACGAAAATGATGCCTCCAAACCATGTCACCTTTGAATAATTATATGCAAATTTGAGAGATCCTCAGGCCATGACATGGTGTCTTCCGGCTATGAGGATGATGCCTTCAGACAATGACGCCTTCAGACAAGTTGGCGATATTTCAGCCCATAAGATGCAAAAATATGATATTACGAGAAATAAGACGGGGCTTAGTCTTGTGCGAAGTTGAGGGCAGAGCTTTGCCCGAAAAGAGATAAAACAGGTAGTGCAAGGAAAACAGTGCTTAGTCTCGGCAAATAAAAGGAAATGATTGGCCTTATGCAAATAAGAGGCAGGGCTTAGCCTCATGCAAGATTCGTGACAAGGCTTAGTCCCATGCATATGAAATGCAGAGCTTAGCCTTATACAGATATGGAGGCAGGGCTTAGCCTCATGCAGATATGGAGACAGAGCTTAGTCTCATGCAAGATTCGGGATGGGGCTTAGTCCCATGCAGATAGAAGGAAATGCTTAGCCTTATGCAGATTCGGAACATGGTTTAGTCCTATGAAAATGGAAGGCAGTGCTTAGCCTTATACAGATATGGAGGCAGGGCATAGCCTCATGCAAAATTCGGGACAATGCTTAGTCCCATGCAAATGGAAGGCATTGCTTAGCCTTATGCAGATATGGAGGCAGGACTTAGCCTCATGCAAAATTCGGGACAGGGCTTAGTCCCATGTTAATGGAAGGTAATGCTTAGCCTTATGCATATATGTAGGCAGGTCTTAGCCTCATGCAAAATTTGGGAGAGGGATTAGTCCTATGCAATTGGAAGGCATTGCTTTGCAGAATTCGGGACAACGCTTAGTCCCATGCAGATGAAAGGCAGTGATTATCCTTATGCAGATATGGAGGCAAGGCTTAGCCTCATACAAAATTCAGGACAGGGCTTTGTCCCATGCAAATGGAAGGCAACACTTAGCCTTATGCAGTTATGGAGGCAGGGCTTAGCCACATGCAGATATAGAGACAAATTTTAGTCTCATGCAAAATTCGGGACAGGGATTAGTCCCATGTAGATGGAAGACACAACTTAGCCTTATGCAGATATGTAGGAAGGTCTTAGCCACATGCAGATATGGAGACAAAGCTTAGTCTCATGCAAATTCAGGACAGTGCTTAGTCCCATGCAGATGGAGACAGAGCTTAGTCTCATGCAAGTATGGAGGCAGGGCTTAGCCTCATGCAGGATTCGGGACAGAGCTTAGTCCCATGCAAGAAATGGAATAAATAGCAGATGCTAGCAGAGTTTTTCTTAGCTGGTAGTAGATTTCAATATCGCGGTTGTTATGAAAGTTGTGACTTCAAGACATGTATATTCTTCGTTCCTGCATCCAAAGAAAAAATTGTGCATTTTGTAAAGGGGGGAGGTCGGTTCGTGCCTCCGTCGGCTTACTTGGCTTGCTTCGCTTGGTCCTGTTCAAATCATTGGGGGTAGCATTTGCTAAATAGAGTTATTTCACAAGAAAACATGCATAGTTTTCAAGGCCATAGTAAAATATATTTTTTAAGAAATTGGTTAGATGAACCGATGATTGTGACACAATCCGAGACCTTGCAACCCCTCTTGCTGTAGAATTTTGAGGGTCCTCCTCAAAATTCTGCCCCAGTTAGCTGGAAAAATATTTTTGACTGTTGTATATGCTGTGATCGGCTGAACTTGCTTCGGAATTTTGAGGGTCCTCCTCAAACTTTTGCCCCAGTTTTTGATTATGGGAAAATAGGATTTTTATTGAATTGTGACTGAACCCACAGGGCTACCTACATATCCCCTATTAAACGGGAATCAGGTCGAGCGTAGTTCAATTTACATCATATGAGGAAACCATAAATGGTTTACACATACTATCGCTTGACTGCATTTGAGTTGATCGGCTTTGGCCAGATTTCTCCGTCCATTTACGCGAGTATGAGGGATCCTCCCATCAATACTTTATGAACCATGTAAGGACCTTGCGAGTTGGGAGAGAATTTCCCTTTGGCTTCATCTTGATGTGGGAAGATCTTCTTCAGCACCAACTGCCCCGGTGTCAACTATCTCGACTTGACTCTTTTGTTGAAGGCTCTGGCCATTCTATTAAGATAAAGTTGTCTGTGGCATACTGCATTCGTCCTTTTTCCATCTATGAGGGCTAACTGCTCATAACAACTCTTTATCCATTCTGTATCACTGAGCTCAACTTCTTGTATGATTCTCAATGAAGGAATTTCCACTTCGGCAGGAATAACAACTTATGTGCCATAAACCAGTAAGTAGGGAGTTGTCCCAGTTGACGTGCGGACTGTGGTACCGTATCCTAGTAAAGTGAACATTAGCTTCTCGTGCCACTGTTTGTGATTTTCTACCATTTTCCTTAGTATCTTCTTGATATTCTTGTTAGCGGATTCTACAACTCCATTCATTTGAGTTCTATATGTTGTGGAGTTCTTGTGCTTGATTTTGAAAGTCTCGCACATGGCTTTTATTAGATCACTATTGAGATTCGCGGCATTGTCAGTGATGATGGACTCTGGAACTCCGAACCGACAAACAATCTGATCGAGGACAAAATCTGCCACAACCTTCTTGGTCATTGCTTTGTAAGATGCTGCTTCGACCCACTTGGTGAAGTAATCAATAGCTACTAAGATGAATCGGTTCCCATTTGAGACGGTGGGCTCGATTGGACCAATGACATCCATTCCCCAGGCGGCAAAGGGCCAAGGTGAACTTGTTGCATTAAGCTCGTTTGGCGGCACTTTATCATTATCTGCATGTACTTGACATTGGTAGCATTTTGGGACATATTGGATGCTATCCTTCTCCATGGTCATCCAGAAATAACCGGCCCTGAGTATCTTCTTGGCCAAGACAAAGCCATTGATATGCGCGCCGCAGGTCCCGACATGTATCTCCTCAAGTAGTTTAGAAGCTTCTCTTGCATCAACACACCTCAGTAATCCCAAATCTGGAGTTCTTCTGTACAGGGTTCCTCCACTGTGGAAGAAACTGTTGGACAACCTCCGAAGCGTACATTTCTGAGTATTGCTCGCATGCTCCTAGTATTCTCCTTTTGTCAAATATTCTTTGATATCGTGGAACCAAGGATTCCCGTCTGTTTCTTCTACGACATGGTCATAATATGCCGGCTAGCTATGGATTCTTACAGGGATAGGATCAATGAAGTTCTTGTCGGGATGTTGTATCATGGATGACAAAGTGGCCAATGCATCGGCAAACTCGTTCTGAATACTGGGAACATGCCGAAATTCTATCTTCGTGAACCTTTTCTTCCATTCCTGCACATGGTGCAGATATGGCAATATATTGGAATTCTTTTGTGGCCCATTATCCTTGTAGCTGGTGCACAAGCAAATCTGAATCACCGATTACCAGCAGCTACTAAATATTCATGTCGATGGCCATATTGAGTCCTAGTATGCAAGATTCGTACTCTGCCATGTTATTGGTGCAGGGAAATATGAGTTAGCAGATACCGGATAATGTTGGCCAGTTTTGGATACCAAGACAGCTCCAATGCCGACTCCCTTGAAATTCGCACTCCGTCAAAGAACATCCTCCAACTGTCGTAGTACTCATCAATGTCTTTTCCTATGAATAGCATTCCTTCATCAGGAAAATACATTTTCAGGGGTTCGTATTCTCCTTCTACATGGTTTTTAGCAAGATGATCTGCCAGTTCTTGTCCTTTGACTGCTTTCTAAGTCACATATACAATGTCGAACTCGCTCAACAGGATTTTCCACTTAGCCATCTTGTTAGTGGGCATGGGTTTCTGAAAGATATACTTCAAGGGATCCATTCTTGATATGAGGTATGTTGTGTAAGTGCAGAAGTAGTGCCTCAGCTTCTGACCTATCCAGGTCAGAGCGCAACAAGTACGTTCCAATAGAGAGTACCGCACTCCATATAGGGTGAACTTCTTACTCAGGTAATAGATGGCCTGTTCTTTTCTTCCTGTTTCGTCGTGCTGCCCCAGAACACAGCCGAAAGCTCCATCTAGAACTACAAGGTAGAGTAGCAAGGGTCTACCTGGCTCTGGAGGGACCAATATTGGCGGTGTTGATAAGTATTCCTTGATCTTGTCGAAAGCCTTTTGACAATCTTCGGTCCAACTATTCGCAACATCTTTCTTCAACATCTTGAAAATTGGCTCACATATAACTGTGGACTGGGCTATGAACCGGCTGATGTAGTTTAGATGTCCCAGAAAACTCATTACATTTTCTTACTCTTTGGCGATGGCAGCTCCTAGATGGCTTTGACTTTTGATAGATCCAATTATATCCCTCGGCGGCTGACGATGAATCCCAATAACTTTTCAGCAGGGACCCCGAATGCACACTTTGCGGGGTTTAACTTCAAGTTGTACTTCCGTAATCTGTCGAAGAACATCCTCAAATCTGCTATATGATTTGTGGCTTTCTTGGATTTGATGATGACATCGTCCACATATACCTTAATCTCCTTATGTATCATATCATGAAAAATGGTAGTCATAGCCCTCATGTAGGTAGCCCCAATATTCTTTAGACCGAATGGCATCATCTTATAACAGTATACTCCCCATGGTGTAATGAAAGCGATTTTCAGCGTCCTCCTCGTCCATCCAGATCTAGTGGTAACCTGCAAAACAATCCACAAATGACTAGTGTTAATTTTTGGCACAATTGTCGACTAAGATGTGTATGTTTGGAAGCGGGAAATCATCCGATGGGCTAGCTCTGTTTAGATCCCGATAATCTACGCAGACCCTGACCTTCCCATCCTTCTTTGGAACTGGAACGATGTTGTCTAACCAAGTTGGGTATTCAACCACCGTGAGGACCTTGGCCTTGATTTGCTTAGTAACCTCCTCCTTGATTTTTAGACTCATATCAGGTTTGAATTTCCTGAGTTTCTGCTTCCCTGGCGGACATATCAGGTTTGTGGGAAACTTGTGAGTCACAATGGACGTACTTAACCTGGTCATATCATTGTATGAACATGCAAAGATATCCTCATACACTTTCAAAAATTGAGTGTACTCTTCTTTTTCTGACGGCGACAGGTGAATGCTGATGTAGGTCTCCTTGACGGTTTCAAAATCTCCCAAGTTGATTATTTTTGTTTTGTCCAGGTTGGACTTAGGCTTGTTCTCAAAGTCCTCCGCTTCTCTGACGATTTCCTCAGGTGTGACATCTTCTTCCTCTGAATCACTATCCTTTTGTTGTGTTGTCTCATTACATGTCATCGTTGCCGGTTCATCGAGATATGAAATAGTAATGCCCGGGAATCGTCGGGCCTTGGATGGTCTGACGGTCCAATTCTTGAGGAATAATCCCTTCTTCACATCTCGGATGGTAGGACCTTCCTCCCCCCCCCCCAACAATTACACAACAATATATGTCCTCATCTTCCAAGAACAGGTTCCCTAAGGCTGCCGGTGCTTCCTCCTCCTCTGATCCCCATATGATGTCGGCCTGTTAGAAAGTCTAGCTCAATGCGGTATAGGCTGCTCTATTGGATAGTATAGACCGCGCCATGGTGGTGACCAATCATTGTACTCTTGCCAGGTGTATTGATATCCCAGCCCAAAAGTGGTACCATGGTGCTTCAGCTGTATTGGCTTGGAGATGCCCTGAAGATTTTTACCAAGACCTTTGCCGGGCTCATACCCTCTCCAGTTCATCATGGTTGCTATTTTTCTATCCCACCACTTATCTTTTTCGATCGCGTTGACCCGCACGATATGATGATAAGTCTCTCTACCTAGCTTTCTTCTATTTTTAACCATCGGGATGGTCTGACAGGTGTAAATAGGGTTTCTCCCATCTCCGTGGATAATCACTTCTTTATGGTTCCACTCAAACATCACTGCCTGATGCAAAGTTGATGCCCCAGCCCCAGCGGCGTGTATCCATGGTCGTCCCAACAACAGATTGTAGGATGCAGATATGTCCAGCACCTGAAACTCGACATCAAACCATGTAGGCCCTATCTGCAGACACAGATTAATTTCCCCGATGGTAGCTCTCTAAGACCGGTCGAACGCCTTCAAATTCATAGTCCTTTCTCGGATCTCATACAAGCCTTTGCCGAACATCTTCAGTGTTGTTAATGGGAAAATATTAAGACTGGATCCCCCATAGATCAGAACTCTAGCAATGAATTTTCCTCACATTGCACGGTAATATGCAGTGCCCTGCTATGATTTAAACCCTCAGGTGACAGCTCATCTTCGTGGAAGGTGATTTTATGACTCTCCAGCACATGCCCCACCATATTAGCCATTTCTCGCTGGTGATGTTGTTAGGTACGTACGCTTCACTCAACACCTTTAGGAGAGCATTCCTATGTACTTTTGAATTCTGCAGCAGCGACAGGATATATATTTGAGCAGGAGTCTTGTTCAATGGTCGATGACCGAATACTCCCTCGCTTGCACTTTCCTCCAGAGGTCATCTGGGCCTGTTTCAATAATGGGTGGTCTGTTAGAGGCCTATTTGTTTGATTCTCCCAAGCATTCTGGTGTATAAACTCTTCCAGTCCTAGTCATCCCTTGTGCAACATCAGATTCTTCCATTTTGATCTTTCCCTTTCTTCTAGCTTCAGCCACATAATCCCAGGGTATAGCCTTGGTGCTGAAAGGCAGTGTGGTTGACACTGTCACTGTGAATGGTGCAGCTACCTTCACCTCAAATGGAATAGGTGCAGATGCAGGTGGTGCTACCTCAACTTCGAATGGGACTGATGCAGTTACCTCAACCTCCACTGGTGGATGTATCTAGACTATGATAGGGTTGAGTGTGACAACGGGTTTCTTGGGATCATCACCCTGTTTGATGAGTCCAATTGATCCTTCTAGATCCCATTCCTTACCTGTTTCTATCAAATTGATATCTTCACCCTTATGATTTGGGAAGGGGTTATTTCGGCCATTAGGCGTAGCCTCCTTGCCTGAATGACTTTGTTATCAATCAATGTCTGGATCTTATCCTTTAGTGTTTGGCATTCATCAATAGTGTGCTCTTTCATGCCCGAATGGTATGCACAAGTTTTATTTGGGTTGACCCATTGGGATGAGTTATCCATGGTCACAACAGGGACGGGGGTTACATAACCAACAACCTTCAACCTTTTATACAACTGGTCAATGGGTTCAACGATGGCAGTGTATTGTTTTGGTGGTCTACGGTTTAGGTCGAGGTCTTGGGTAGTTTTGAAGAGTGGGAGGTGATTAAAAATGAGATGGTTGGGAGTTATAGGTGTGATAAGAAGTGGATGGTTGGGAATATCTGGGAGGTGATGGTTGATATATGGGTGGAGGTGATGGTTGATATGTGGGTGGATGTTCTTGGTATGTAAGTGGGGAGGTTTGATATACAAGAGAAATTTTGGGTCCTTGGGCGACCATCACTGTTCCCGAATCCTTCTTCTTCGATATACCCCCTGACTGCAATGCTTTATTGGTAGCCTGCAATGCCTCAAAGTTTGTCATCATCCCGTTTTTGATGCCGTCTTCGATCCTTTCCTCGAGTTTGATGATATTAGAGAACTTATGGTTTTCAATAACCATTAACCTCTCATAGTACTGCGGATCCTGTGCTTTGACAAAGAATTTTTTCATCTGTTCCTCGTCCAATGCCAGCCTGACTTTGGCTGCTTCTGACCTCCAAGGAGTAGCATACTCGCAGAAAGTCTCACCAGGCTTCTTCTTAAGGTTGTGAATGTAGAAGACATCTGGTGCATTCTCTATGTTGAACCTGTATCTGTCCATAAAATCAGATGCCATGCTCCCCCAGTTGGACCATTTCTTTGGATCCTGACTGATGTACCAGGACAAGGCATCTCCCGTAAGACTCCTCATCAAAATCTTTATCCGGATCTTTCCATCCTTTTCGACCCCGACAAGCTTGTCACAATAGGTCCTTAGATGAACTCTGGGATCACCTGTACCGTCAAACATATAAAACTTGGGAGGTTTGTAACCCTCTGGCAGTTCTACATCTGGCTGTATGCATAGGTCTTCATAGTTCAGACTATCTATCCCCTTGCCTCCTTCTATGCCTTGAACTCGGCTAGTCAACTTCTTGAGTTCCTCAACCAGTTTCTTAATGAGCATGTCCTTCTCAACAGATTCCGGTGCATAGGAGATGGGTTGTTTAGAGTGAGGTATGGTTTCCACATATATAGGGTTATTTTGGTGACTTGGAGTTTGAGTATAGTGGTGATCGTTGGTGGAGTTCTGGGGTTCGGGAATGACTGGCGGAGTATTTTTTGGAGTGTGGTAGGTGTTTTGTTGGTACTGAGGAGATATAGTTTGATTTTGTGGTGGGGTTGTGTAATGGTGAGGTGCAGGAGGATTCTGTGCGCGCTTGTTGGGTGTGTTTTGAGGTGGTGCAGGGTTCTGGGTGTTTGGATGACTGATGTCTGGGACACTGAGTGAGAAGGATAGGTTTTCTACATTTCGTACATGCTCGAGCTCACCCTAGAATTCTAGTAATTTCTGTTCAAACCGTGAAACATCATCATTTGGGGCTTGAGTACCCCGACCGTCAGAAGCTTCTACATGTTCAACATGTGTAATGTTTTCTTTTCTGGTGTTGTTCAAATCTTCCATCTTTGCTTTTCCTTTGCCTTTCGGTGGACTATGATGAGGAGAAGGTGGAGAGCCCCTGGATCTTGCGTGATAAGCTGATGATGCTAGTATGCACGAATCAACCTTTGGGGGATGGGAATAACCAAAAGAAAGAAATAAAAACAAAAGGTAGACAAGTCAGTAAGGGTTATGAAAAGAGTATTTGTAGTATTTAAATACATATTGTAGAAATGTAAATTCGCGTCCTAATTTGGGAGCCTCGTTGTGCCTGATGTAGGACTAGCGACTAGTTAATTTGGAGAACTTAGATGTCAGTGAGTTCCTCATTTCATTAATATAAAATAGACGAATCCCAAAATGACACTAAGATAATAAAGATAGGTCACTGTTGGCACTTGGACTTATTACATTAAGAAAGCAAATAAATCTAGTCTACTTTGTCCTAGAAGAACCTTCCCCCGACTTGATCTTTCTAACTCCATCAACCAGGTTGCAGAGCTCGTGCAGACCCAGCAGTAGGTAAGCTCTAGCCAAATGTCCTCCCTCGCTTCCTTGAGCATTCTGGCAGTTTTCGATCTTCTTTATGATTTTACCCTCCAGTTCCACCAAACCCTTTTCCAGATATTCTAACCTCTTATTGGCGGTGATAGCCATCTCCTTCCACTCCTCAATCAGCTTGATATTTGCCTCGTGTATCTCCCGATGTTTAGTCTCGAAGTCATGAACCCTCTTGCACAATCTGTTGTATTTAACCTGGTCTTCGGCGTCTTCATCCATGACCCTATTTCCTCGACCGGTTCCTGGCTTCACTATCCTATCTAGGTGGTCTTCTAACCATGCCGGGTAGAAGGGTGCACACCCAACATGATATCTGTCTAGCTCGATGGTGTTCTTCTCCACAATAATCTTGCAGGGCCACATATGCTAGCTTGCCACCTATAAGGGATGTCGCCGTCTTGAAAGTTTGATCTGAAATGGATCATCTTTACAACCCGTGGTATAACCTGCTTCCTCCCTGCTTTCCTCATAACCTTGATGGGAACATAGGGGTGTATCCCTCTTAACCCAATCAACACTAAGTGAGGAGCTTCCCGGGACCTAATGATGAACTCGTCAGTTGGGAACCATTCAAACATACACTGTACTTGCTCCTCGGTCAGATTGTCGAAGAACTCTACCCATTCTTTGGAACTTTCCGGTTTAGCAAACCTTTCCGAAATGTAAGTCATCCGCTTAGGGTGATGGAAGGCAATATGATCGTTCTAAGCCCTTTGCGGAAATTCTTGACGGTACCGACCCTTTTGAATATGCTCCAATAACCACAGCTACAGTAGCAAATTGCAACCCTCGAAATGCTTGAACCCTTTCTGACAGCGGACTAGAGCCCGGTAGATGTCTCTATGATCATAGGGACTATGGAGTACGTCTGTCCCTCAATTCCCTCTATTAAGTTCTTGGCGACCATGGCCAGTCTAGTGTGGATTCTTTCCCTTTTCATTGGGAACACTATCAGACCCAAGAAGCTTACAATGAATACAAAAGCTCTACGATGGATGTGACCCAGAGAAGTGATAAAAAACTCATCATGGAACATACAGTAAGACTTGTTATGACCGTATCTTTCATACATGTAATCAAAGGGTATATAGGACTTTTTCAAGCATTCCAAGTCGTCATTCTTCTTCAATCCCATCATTTTTAGGAACCCCTTACTAGTGCGGTTCTCCGATACCAGTAGCCCGGGGCTGTCCCAAGGCAGTCCGAAAAATTCCCGAATTTCTTCTAGGAGTGGTGTCATTTCTATATCCCCAAAGCGGAACACGGCTCTCTCATTGTCCCAGAATAGGGTTAGAGCTTCAATCATCATGTTGTTTGGTTGGATGTCTAACAGGGAAGGTAAATTGCCCAAGTATTTTCTCACATGTTTCTTGTTGCTTGAGGGAAGTTCCTCCCACCACTCTAGCAGTAGTGGTGGTATATTGCTGATATCCCTAGCAGACGCCAAGTATTTTGTTATGGTAAAAGCCTAACATCCCTAGCAGACGCCATGTTGTCGTCCCCCCTCCCCTTTTCGCTCTTTGCAGCGGGAGCCAGGGTTTTGACATTCATTAGGACAACTCATTTCCTTTTGGGAAAGGGGTACATAAGTTGAAGAGTCGCCACCTAACGATTTTAAGGTGCGTTAGGGCACCTATTGCAAATAACTCATATAGACCAGTTTGCGTCACTGGAGATTGGTTAAGGGCTTGAAATTACCTCGAGGGGAAGGTGTTAGGCACCCCTCGAGGTCCACAGCGGTGGGTCCCGACCAAACTTATTTTGTGAATTAGTCATTTAACAAATAGAGTAGTCTAAGCACATATATGTATAAAAATAAAGGAAGTCCTAAGTTTATTAGCCTATAGGATCACATCTGTACAATACTCGGTAATCCTTCCTCAACTAGATGGGGTACACGTGGAATTAGCGCACATGTCATCATATCCTCTTACTACCCAATTACCCTCCCCTTAGCGGTTATATAAGCGGTTTTAATTAAGTGAACTCTATGCGTGCATTACCCGTCCCTTCCTTATGGTCCTGGAGGTGTTTAGGACCTCTAACTTTAGGCAGTTCTAGACTCTCCTAAGGTGTTTAAAAGGGAAAATCTAAGCGACAACAAAGAACAAACAGGACTGTCAAATAAGCACGCAATTAAAGAGCTCATGTCTACCTCCACAAATAAACAAATAATTAGCATGTCTCAAACAAGAAGATTTTGGATGTTTAAGAAAGGTCCTAAAACAGGATATCTAGGCGAGCATGACGAACAGAGAATATGCAGGATTGTGTTAAGGAGGAGTGATAGAAACATAATTAGTTTGCCTACTGATTTTAGAATTTGTTGAATCTGGGCAATTCACAACTAAGCAAAGCAGAGATTATACAATTTTATAAGGTTTAATTACCTACAGGCTTGCCTAGGAGTATATCATGGATACCCTATAACATGTTATCTAAAAATGTGACCAGGGTTATAGAAATCGATTTAAAAACAGACAGTTTGAGTTGATTAAGATGTTCTATAAACATGCTTGTCTAAGTGCTGAACATCACGAAACTGATTTCATTCATATGTATCCTATAACATGGTGTCTAGGTGTTGGGGTTGCTTTTCAACATTTTTATAGACAGTATTTATGTGATGCAGACATGGTTAAAAGAGAATGCAAATACAGTCCTAAAGCAGGATCTCTAACGCACATAAAGAATGGACATTTTGTTCGGCAGAATTACAGTCGTCCTAAGACATGATTTCTAATGCAAATAAACATAACAACCTAAGGCAAGATTACTAATACAAGTAAGCATAATAAACCTAAAAGCATGATTTCTACCCGGTTTCCCTCACAAAATCATATAAGAATCCCTTTGCTTTACTAATTTCCCCAATATCTATTTACAAGGCTATTATTACAGACAATAAATGAATGAATTACATAATAAATGAAAGCTATGCTATAGGGAGCCTGCATAGGCCCAAAGTGAACCTGGAAATAGCAGGCCTTTCAATAGTCCAAGATGCCATAGTCTCATAGTATCCAATAGGGGTGTACTGGTGTGTCAAAGTTCCCTAAGTATCTCAGGGATCTAGGGCCATGCTCACACCAACATCCTTTTGAAAATGGAGAAGTGATTATTTGCAGTATGGAAGGGCCACCCCCAGTGTGCCAGAGTTTGGAGGTGTCTTATGGGTTCCTAGGCAGTACACACACTGGAGGGGTAGAACTTAAGTATTCGAAGAGTAGAAGTGAGAGTGCTTGACATAGTTGAGATGACTCAGAATAGGAGTAAAACCTTTAGGAGTGAAAAAGTACTTCTGAAAGGAAACAGTTCTTAAAAAAAGGTGTTAAGAGTGAAAACCGTTTTTGAAGCAATTCTGAAAACAAATGAAAACACAATCACAAATAAAAAAAAACCAAAGTTACGAGATTTAAATTTATTCACTGCTTGATTACAAGTGAAGACAAACAACTTTACAAACAGGGATTCAGGGGGTTGGGAACATAAAGCACTTGAAACAGGAGCACATAATAAGGATGAGAGAGAGGGCATATTGAACAACAAATGCACAGAACAAACAGGAGTTGATTGGAAATCAACAACCAATTTCATAACATTGTCACACAAACTACTGATTCAGAGTATTAATAAAGTGATAATGGACAATAATACATTGAGACAAAATATGGGAGTAGTCATGTTGAAGACATGGATCTACTACTGTCACGACCCCAAATCCTAAACCGGTTGTGAGGGCGACTATCATGGAACTAGGCTAGCCAACTACCACATGTTCGTAATTTCTTTAAAAATCCCAATAAAGTTTCAAGCATTTCATAAAATATACAGAAATTACTGAATATAATAGGCCAATATACAGCACCACCAACCCCAAAACCCGGAGCCAACAAGTCATGAGCATCTAGGAGAATAAGCCAAAATATACTATTATAATACAAAACCTCCGAATGAAAGGTAGATAAAACAAGAAGGGAAAAACAGAGATACTACGGACGTTGAACAACTACCTCTATATCCTGCAATCCGGATCCGCGTGGAATAAATGGCTAAGGATCGATATCTGCACCTGAATCTGCACACAGAGGTGCATGGAGTAATGTGAGTACGTCAACTCAGTAGTATTGAAAATAAGTCAAGTCTAAGCAGCAACAAAACACATAAAATCAATGCCATCAAATCACAATATACACAGCCATACTTTCCAACAGTGTAAACATAGATATACGAAATCATCATGCCTTAAAATCAACTTCAGAACAAGTCCTTTAAAGAATACACATTTTTAACAACTTAAAACGAAGGATTTGGTATGAAAATGAATGTAGTAAAATCATAGGAATCCCCTCGGGCAAAAACATGTATCATAATTAGCCTCTCGGGCATGCCTCACAATCACTCAGCACCTCACAATCACTCAACCTCCCAATCACTCGTCACTCGGCACTCGGTGCGCTCACTGGGGGTGTGTACAGACTTCGGAGGGGCTCCTTCAGCCCAAGCGCTAATATCACTCAGCACCTCACCATCACTCTTGGCCCTCGGCCAAACTCAGCAGAACCACTCAAAAGGCCCGTCGGGCGAATCAGTAAAAATAGGGTACTCGACCCAAAACATCATTTTAAATCTCATGTAGTGTAAATCAGGCTGAGTTTCGAAAAACAGTATGCACAATGATGCTGAGTGAAATCATCAACAAATAGTGAGGAAAATAGTAGTAAAAATCCTCCAAGGGATCTAAATAGATCGGCATGAGGCCCCAAACACGGCTTATAGCCCAAATATTTCACAAATCTTTAGAACATAATTTAACATAAGGTTTTGAGTAAAATATGCAACTCATTAGTTGCCGCGAAGAGGGCCTAGTCCAATCCAAAAATCAGTATGCGCCACATACTCGTCATCTGACATGTGCGCCTTTCTAAAATCAGTGAGAAATATGCAGCCCGGGGTTCCATACCCTCAGGACAATATTTATAACCATTACTTACCTCTATCGAGCCACAACACTAGTCCACAATGATCTTGCCCCTCAAATTGGCTCCCGATTGCTCCGAATCTAGCCAAAACCAGTTTAACATCATCAATATATAACCAAGGAACACACCCCAATCGAAAACTACCAAATTATACAAGAATTTCGAAATTCGGCCAAACCTGAGCCCCGAGCCCACGTCTCGGAATTCGATAATTTTTACGTCACTAGAAACCTCGCGATCCCACGCTTCTACTCATACCAAAATCATCACAATCAGATCACAATTGCCTACCCAAAACCTTAAAAGAAATTCCAATTCTCCACCCCCTTCTTCCCAACCGTTTCCTACTTAAATCCTTAAAGTTTCAAGCCTAATCCGAAAAAATAGCATAGGAACGATGTTAGTAACCAAAGAACTTACCTTTACTGAAGAATCTCGAGTTTCCTTCTCCAAATTTCCTTCAAAGAATTCCTCCCGCATGCAAAAAGAGTGAAAATAAGAGAATTTTCGCGAAGTCCCTTTATATATTGTTTCTGCCACCATTTTCGCACCTACGGTCCCATGTGCGCACTTGCGGAATCCCACTTAACGGACAACAACTCGCACCTGCGGCCAATCCTCCTCACCTGGAGCTTCGCAGGTGCGGCCCAACTTCGCAACTGCGGAAAAATCCCCTGCCTAGCCTTTTTCACACTGCGACATTGCACCTGCGGCTACCCTTCCGCAGGTGCGGCCAACACCAGAAAATCACACCAACAACTATTTCTATAATTTTTCCATGTTCAAAACCCCGTCACCATCCAAAATCAATCCCGAGCCCGTCGGGGCCCCAACCAAACATACCAACACACCCCATAGCATTATTCCAACTTAGTCGAGCCTTCAAAACACAAAAAATAACACGAAAACACCAAAATTACATCAAATTCAAGCCTATGAACTTTGAAACTTCCAAATTTCGCCAACTACGCCGAAACCACCAAAACACCTCCGATTGACCTGAAATTTTGCGGACATCTCCAAAATGACATTACGGACGTGCTCCAACTTCCAGAATTCCATTCCGACCCCGATAGCCAATTTTCCACTTCCGACCGGAAGTCGCCAAAAACTAACTTTCTCCAATTCAAGCCTTATTCTACACCGGACATCAAAAAAATATTCTGAACACACTCCTAAGTCCCAAATCACCTAATGAAGCTATCCGAGATATAAAATCCATATTCCGAGGTCGTTTACCAATAAGTCTAGTCTCAGTTGACTTTCTCAACTATTAGGCTACTTTAAGAGACCAAATGCCTCAATTTTCACCATAATCACTCCGGACCCAAACCAACTGACTCAACACAACAAAAACAGGCTAGCAATATATAACAATTGCAGAAATGGGGGGAAACGGGGTAAATCTCACGAAACGACCGGCCGGGTCGTTACATCCTCCCCCTCTTAAACAAACGTTCGTCCTCTAACAGGTCTAGAAACATACCTGGAGTCGCGAATAAGTGAGGATATCTGTCCCGCATCTTCCGCTCGGTCTCCCAGGTGGCATCCTCCACCGGCTGCCCTCTCCACTGAACCTTCACTGAAACTATATCTTTAGATCTCAGCTTCCTGTCCTATCGACCCAAAATAGCCATTGGCGCTACCTCATATGACATATCACTCTCGATTTGAACTGTGCTGAAGTCCAAGACATGGGAAGGGCCACCAATATACTTCTGGAGCATCGAAACATGGAATAATGGATGAATACTCGATAAACTGGGAGGCATAGCAAGCCTATAAGCCACCTCCCCAACCCTCTGAAGCACCTCAAATGGCCCAATGAACCTGGGACTCAGCTTCCCCCTCTTCTCGAATCTCATAACACCCTTCATGGGTGATACCTTCGGCATCACCTTATCCCCAACCATGAAAGACACATCTCGGACCTTCCGGTCCGCATAACTCTTCTGCCTAGACTGCGCCATGTGAAGCCGCCCCTGAATCAACTTCGCCTTACTCAAGGCATCCTGAACCAAGTCTGTTCCCAATAGCCTAGCTTCACCCGGCTCAAACCAACCAACCGGAGACCTGCACCTCTTACCATACAAAGCCTCATACGGAGCCATCTGAATACTCGACTGATAGCTGTTATTATATGCAAACTCCTCTAGTGGCAGAAACTGTTCCCATCAACCACCAAAGTCAATCACACAAGCACGTAACGTATCCTCCAAAATCTGAATGGTACGCTCCAACTGCCCATCGATTTGAGGATGAAACGTTGTGCTCAATTGGACCTGAGTACCCAACTCTCTCTGCACGGCTCTCCAAAACTGGGATGTGAACTGAGTGCCTCTGTCGGTAACTATAGAAACTGGAACCCCATGCAATCAGAAGATCTATCTGATATAAATCTCATCTAACCTCTCCGAAGAATACGTAGTACCAACTGGAATGAAGTGCGCATACTTGGTCAGCCGATCCACAATAACCCATATAGCATCAAACCTTCTCGAAGTCCGTGGGAGTCCAACTACAAAGTCCATGGTGATCCGCTCCCAGTTCCACTCCGGAATATCAAATCTCTTAAGCAATCCACCATGTCTTTGGTGCTCTTACTTGACCTGCTGACACTTGAGACACCGAGCCACAAACTCCACAATATCCTTCTTCATCCTCCTCCACCAATAATGCTTCCTCAAATCCTGATACATCTTCGCGACACTCGGATGGATGGAATACCGCAAACTATGAGCCTCCGCTAGAATCAAATCTCGAAGCCCATCTACATTGGGCACGCAAATCCGGCCCTGCATCCTCATGACCCCATCATCACCAATAACCACATCCCTAGCATCACTGCGACGGTCCCTTTCCTGAAGAACAAGCAAATGTGGATCATCATACTGGCGTGCTCTAATGTTATCGTAAAGAGAAGACCTGGAGGCTACACAAACCAACACCCGCGGGGGATCTGATAGGTCCAATCTCACCAACTGATCCGCTAAGGCCTGAACATCAAGGGCTAATGGCCGCTCTGCTACTGGAAGGTAGGCTAGACTCCCCAAACTCTCTGCTCTGCGACTCAAGGCATCGGCCACTACATTGGCCTTCCCCGTTTGATATAAGATAGTGAGGTCATAATCCTTGAGGAGCTATAACCATATCCTCTGATGCAAATTCAAGTCCTTCTGTCTCAGCAGATACTGCAAACTACGATGATTAGTGATGATCTCACACTGCACTCCATACAAATAGTGCCGCCAAATCTTTAAGGCATGAACAATGGCAGCTAACTCAAGATCGTGCAGTGGATAATTCTTCTCGTGCACCTTCAACTGTTTGAACGCGTAGGCAATCACCCTACCGTCCTGCATCAATATCGCTCCCAATCCAACTCTAGAAGCATCACAATAGACTGTGTAAGAACCCGAACCGGCAGGCAAAAATAGTACTGGAGTTGTAGTCAATGCTGACTTGAGCTTCTGAAAGCTCTCCTCACACTCATCAGACCATCTGAATGAAGCACCCTTCTGGTCAATCTGGTCAAAGGCGAAGCAATAGAAGAGAATTCCTCCACAAAGCAACGGTAATATCCTAATCTCTGTAGCTGAGGACGGTCTGGGCCAGCTCTGCACCGCCTCTATCTTCTTTGGATCCACCTGAATCCCCTCACTAAAAACCACGTGCCCCAAGAGAGCTACCAAACCAAGCCAAAACTCACACTTGGAGAATTTCGCATAAAGCTTCTCCTCCCTCAACCTCTGTAGCACAAATCTCAAATGCTGAGCATGCTCTTCCTGGCTACGAGAATAAACCAGGATGTCATCAATGAACATAATGACGAAGGAATCAAGGTAAGGATGAAACACATTGTTCATCAATTACATGAACACAGCTGGGGCATTAGTCAGCCCGAAATACATAACCAAGAACTCATAATGACCATATCTCGTCCTGAAAGCAGTCTTCAGAATGTCAGAATCCCGAATCCTCAACTAATGATACCCAGATCTCAAATCAATATCGGAAAACACTCTAGCCCCCTGAAGCTGGTCAAACAAATCATCAATGCGGGGCAAGGGATACCGGTTCTTCACCGTAACCCTGTTCAGCTGCCGTTAATCAACACACAAACGCATGGACCCATCCTTCTTCTTCACGAACAACACTGGTGCACACCAAGGTGACACACTAGGCCGAATGAACCCCTTATCCAGGAGTTCTGAAGTTGCTCCTTCAATTCCTTTAGCTCCGCTGGTGCCATACGATAAGGTGGAATAGAAATAGGGTGAGTTCCTGACACCAAGTCAATACCAAAATCGATATCCCTGTTAGGTGGCATGCCTGGCAGGTCTGGAGGAAACACATCCGAAAAGTCAGGGACCACAGGAACTGAATCAATAGCGGGAGTCTCACCACTGACATCTCTCACAAAGGTCAAATAAGATAAACACCCTTTCTCCACCATGCGCTGAGCCTTCAGGTAAGAAATCACCCTGCTAGGCATATACTCGGAAGAACCTCTCCACTCAACCCTCAGACACCCCGGCATAGCTAAGGTCACGGTCTTAGCATGACAATCAAGAACATCATGGCACGAAGATAACCAATCCATGCCCAATATCACGTCAAAATAGACCATACTGAGTAACAGTAAGTCCACTCGGGTTTCCAGACCCCCGATAGATATCATGCACGACCGATACACACGGTACACAACAACAGTATCGCCCACCGGAGTCGACACATGAATAGAGGTGACTAGATACTCATGGGGCACATCCAAAAATCTAGAAAATTGTTAAGAAACATAGGAATATGTAGAACCAAGGTCAAATAAATCCAAGGCATCACGACAACAAAACGAAACAATACCTGCAATCACGGCATCTGAGGCCATAGCATCCGGCCTGGCTGGAAATGCATACATGCGAGCCTGACCTCCCCCTGCTCGACCTCCCCCTCTAGGGCGTCCTCTGGCTGACTGACCACCACCCCTGGCTGCCTGGGCGGGTGGTGAAGTGACTGGAGCTTAAGTCGAGGGCTGGCCCCTCTACTGAGAAGATCCACTGGAACGGTGGGGAAACTTCCTCCACCCGTGCCCGAACTCTCCACACTCAAAACAACTCCTTGGAGCTGGAGGCGGGGACTAACGGAAACCCCTAGAACCTGTACGGTAACTGGAAAATTCATGCATAGAAGATCCCTGAACTGGGGGTGCTCGAGCTGCACTCTGAGCTGGGAGGGAACCAAATGAAGTACGGCCTGACTGAGAACCACAGGGACACTGTCCCGAAGATGCACCACAATATGCTGTGCGGCCTGACTGAGGAGGAATGAATGAACGACACCTACCCTGCTAAAACTATCCCCTGAAGGAAGCACCACTAGAACTGCTCGAACCACGAGGCCTCTTGGCCTCCCTCTCCTCCCGCTCCTAGCGGCGAACGGACTCAATATCTCGAGTTATGTCAACAACCTGCTCGAATGAAGAACCCGATACTCTCTCCCAATTCATAAATAACCAAAGCTGATAAGAAAGACAATTTACAAACCTCTTCACCCTCTCCCTATCAGTAGGGATAATCTCAGAAGCATGCCTAGCCAACTCGGAAAACCTCATCTCGTACTGAGTGACTGGTAACTCTCCCTGACGCAACTACTCAAACTGCCTGCGCTGCTCCTCTCTGTGGGACTGAGGAACATACTTCTCCAAAAAGATCATGGAGAACTGCTGCCAGGTAAGAGGTGTTGAACCAACCGGTCTACGCCTCTCGAATGACTCCCACCAGGTAAAGGCAGCACCCGCAAATTGAAATGTAAAAAATGAGACCCCATTGGTCTCCAAAATACTCGCGGTACGCAGTATACTCTGGCACCTATCTAGAAATCCCTGGGCATCCTCGCCTCTGTACCGCTGAAAGTCGGAGGTTGAAGTCTGCTCAATCTCTCCAACCTGCGCTGCTCGTCCTTAGGCATAGCAGGGACCACATAATCCTAGACCGGAGCATTTGGCTGAATACCCTGTGTAGCCTGCTCAGGTGCCCGGGCAGCTGGAGTCTGATTGCCTCCCCCGACCTGAGATGTGGTGGTAGTAGAAGACATGGCGACTGCTTGAGCCAAACTGGTGCATACTGTCAATATCTGAGACCGGGTCTCCTGAAGACCCGGAATAACCATAAGCACTGCTGGTTCCTGAACCTGTCCCACTGGGACTCCATCGGCAGGAACCTGATCATGATCGATAGGGGAATCCTGAGGTACTGCCCTGGCTCCTGCGCAGGCTGTCCCCCTACCTCTACCGCGGCCTCGGCCTCTTGCTGGTCTATCCGGTGACTGGTCACTCTGATTGGTATGGTGTGTCCTCACCATCTGTGAGAGAATGAAACAACGTAAGTTCAGATTTCAAGAATCAATAGATCAGCACGAAAAGAGTTCAAAAGATAGAAATGTTTCCTAAAAGTTCGACAGCCTCTCGAAGATAAGTACATACGTCTCCATACCAATCCGCAAGACTCTACTAAACCTGCTCATGACCGCTGAGTCCTATGTAACCTAGGGCTCTGATTCCAAACTGTCATGACCCCAAATCCTAAACCGGCCGTGAGGGCACCTATCGTGGAACTAGGCTAGCCAACTACCGCATGTTCGCAATTTCTTTTAAAAATCCCAATAAAGTTTCAAGCATTTCATAAAATATATAGAAATTACTGAATATAATAGACTAATATACAGCGCCACCAACCCCAAAACCCGGAGCCAACAAGTCATGAGCATCTAGGAGAATACGCCAAAATATACTATTAAATTACAAAACCTCCGAATGAAAGCTAGATACAACAAGAAGGGAAAAATTGAGATGTTGCGGACGCTGAACAACTGCCTCTATATCCCGCAATCCGGATCCGCGTGGAATAAATAGCTAAGGATCGATATCTGCAACTGAATCTGCATACAGAGGTGGAGGGAGTAATGTGAGTACGCCAACTCAGTAGTAATGAAAATAAATCAAGTCTAAGAAGAAATGAAACACATAAAATCAATGCCATCAAATCACAATATACACAGCCTAACTTTCCAACAGTGTAAACATAGATATACAAAATCATCATGCCTTAAAATCAACTTCAGAACAAGTCCTTTAAAGAATGTACATTTTTAACAACTTTAAAACGAAGGATTTTGTATGCAAATGAATGTAGTAAAATCATAAGTAGCCCCTCGGGCAAAAACATGTATCATAATCAGCCCCTCGGTCATGCCTCGTAATTACTCAGCACCTTACAATCACTCAGCCTCCCAATCACTCGTCACTCGTCACTCGGTGCGCTCACTGGGGGTGTGTACAGACTCCGGAGGGGCTTCTTCACCCCAAGCGCTAATATCACTCAGCACCTTACCATCACTCTTGGCCCTCGGCCACACTCAGCAGAACCACTCAAAAGTCCCCTCGGGTGAATCAGTAAAAGTAGGGTACTCAACCCAAAACATCATTTTAAATATCATGTAGTGTAAATAAGGCTGAGTTTCAAAAACCAGTATGCACAATGATGTTGAGTGAAATCATCAACAAATGTGAGGAAAACAGTAGTAAAAATCCCCCAAGGGGTCTAAACAGATCGGCACGAGGCCCAAAACAGGCCTTATAGCCCAAATATTTCACAAATCTTTAGAACATAATTTAACATAAGGTTTTGAGTAAAATATGGAACTCATTAGTTGCCGCAGAGAGGACCTAGTCCAATCCAAAAATTAGTATGCGCCACATAGTTGTCCTCTGACATTGCGCCTTTCTAAAATCAGTGAGAAATATGTAGTCCGGGGTTCCATACCCTCAGGACAAGATTTATAACCATTACTTACCTCTACCGGGCCACAACACTAGTCCGCAATGCTCTTGCCCCTCAAATTGGCTCCCGATTGCTCTGAATCTAGCCAAAACCAGTTTAACATCATCAATATATAACCAAGGAACACAACCCAATCGAAAACTACCAAATTATAAAAGAATTTCAAAATTCAGCCAAACCCGAGCCCCATGCCCACGTCTCAGATTTCGATAATTTTTACTTCACTAGAAACCTCGTCCTCCCACGATTCTACTCATACCAAAATCATCACAATCAGATCACAATTGCCTACCCAAAACCTCAAAAGAAATTCCAATTCTCCACCCCTTTCTTCCCAACGTTTTCCTACTTAAATCCTTAAATTTTCAAGCCTAATCCGAACAAAATAGCATAGGAACGATGTTAGTGACCAAAGAACTTACCTTTACTGAAGAATCTCGAGTTTCCTTCTCCAAATTGCCTCAAAGAACTCCTCCCGCATGCAAAAATGGTGAAAATAAGAGAATTTTCGCGGAAGCCCTTTATATACTGTGTCTGCCAGCATTTTTGCACCTGCGGTCCTGTAGATGCGGTCCCATGTGCGCACCTGCGGAATCCCACTTAACAAACAACAACTCGCACCTGTGGCCAATCCTCCTCACCTGCGGCTTTGCAGGTGCGACCCAACTTCGCACCTGCAGAGAAATCCCCTGCCTAGCCATTTTCGCACCTGCACACTGCCCATCGCACCTGTGACATCACACCAGCGTCTACCCTTCTGCAGGTGCGGCCAACACCAGAAAATCACACCAGCAGCTATTTCTGTAATTTTTCCAAGTTCAAAACCCCGCCAACTATTTGAAATCAATCCCGAGCCCCTCGGGGCCCCAACCAAACATACCAACACACCCCATAGCATTATTCCAACTTAGTCGAGCCTTCAAAACATCAAAACAACACGAAAACACCAAAAATAACATGAAAACACCAAAATTACATCAAATTCAAGCCTATGAACTTTGAAATTTACAAATTTCGCCAACTACGCCGAAACCAACCAAAACACCTCCAATTGACCTGAAATTTTGCAGACATATCCAAAATGATATTAGGAACCTGCTCCAACTTCAGGAATTCCTTTCCACCCCGATAGCCTGTTTTCCACTGCCGATCGGAAATCGCCAAAAACTAACTTTCACCAATTCAAGCATAATTCTACACTGGACATTACAAAAATATTCTGAACACACTCCTAAGTCCCAAATCACCTAATGAAGCTATCTGAGCCATAAAATCCATATTCCAATGTCTTTCACAAATAAGTCAACTCTCAGTTGACTTTCTCAGCTATTGGGCTACTTTAAGAGACTAAATGCCTCAATTCTCACCATAATCACTCCAGACCCAAACCAACTGAGCCAACACAACAAAAATAGGCTAGCAATATATAACAAATGTAGAAATGGGGGAAACGAGGTAAATCTCACGGAACGACCGGCCGAGTTGTTACAACTACACATAATTAGTCATGCCAATTAGGGTTAATAAAATACATTAGGAATCTGTGATAATAACATGAGCATACTAGTTGAGGGAAGTAAACAGAACTCAAGTGAACATGTTGGGTGAAGTAATAAACAAAAGGATTGAAACCTAGATATG
Source organism: Nicotiana paniculata (assembly GCA_005239505.1). Taxonomy (NCBI): domain Eukaryota; kingdom Viridiplantae; phylum Streptophyta; class Magnoliopsida; order Solanales; family Solanaceae; genus Nicotiana; species Nicotiana paniculata. Next base: position 59,637 of record MDKI01028843.1, read on the forward strand.
CTGATTAATATTGAACAAGAGAGAGGGTAAAACTTAAGCATACTGATCAAAGTAGTAAACATGTAGAGCAATTAGATACATAAGCAATTAAATTAGTGTAGAAGGAGACATGGATTAACAGATAGGGAGTAAAAAAGAGCACACGGATTTAAACTTCAGAATGAAATTGAGATAGGAGCACACCAGTTAAGGAAACAAATGCAGAAAGTAGAACAGGTAGAACTCCATAGTCTAGCCTTGGCTTTCAGCCGGCTAGACAAGCAATTAGCACAAGTAGTAGGAAAGAGAGATGAGAGAAATTTGTGTGTGTGTTCTTTTGAACTGTTGTTCGTGTGTTTTAGAGGTAAAATAAGAGTGTATATATAGCACTTAGGAAGTCGAGAAAATAACGTAAGGGGAACCAGAAGTCAGTCAATTAAGGGCAATCAAATAATAAAAGAATCAATTCATATAAGGGAGTCCGGAATAGACCCCTTAATTTGGGGTAATCAATTAATGTTATCAAAAGGGGGGTTAATTAAGGCAAGGAATCCAAATTATACCAAATAGGTAATCAGTAAAAGCCGCAAAATCATATGGACGACTAATTAAGGCAAGTGTGACCAATTAATGTTACAAGTAAGGAAACAAATAAGATCTGTGCACATAGATTTTAACAGGGAAAAATAATAGGAAATAATCAGTAAGACTCCTCCAAAGAATACTGATTTTACCAAAAAGAATCACTCATGTTCCATAAATAGAAAATAAATGAGTAAAATTTCACAGAAATACTAGTTTTAACAAGAAAAGTTGGTTCGAACCCTAATAGAGATCAATTAGGGAAAACCCCCAAAAGAATACTGTGTTTTAACAAGGAAAACATTTAAGTCCAAAAAATGGAGTAAACTAATGCGACTGGTATCACAGAAATATCTAAAATATCGAAACAAAGTTGAAGAAATCAGTATATCACATAATCTACTAGGGTTTGAACATTCATGCGAAAAGTAGTCAAGATGATGGAGGAAAAATTAATTAAACACTTGAGAAGTTTATTAAAAGTCCTCGAAGAACAGTTTGAGATGAACCCTAGTTTAGAAAGAGTGATAAAAGTCGAAAATAATTAATTAAAACAAGAGATTTTTTGAGGAAAACACTTAATAATACTCAAATCATCTCAGATCTATAAAGATCCGAGAACCGACAGTAATGAACTAGGGTTTTCAGAAAAAACATTATAGATTAAGAGAATCGGTCAAAGGACCCATGGATTCGTAAATAAAACAAAGAGAAATCATTAGTTACAAACGAAAAATTGCCTGAGAAAGGCAATTTTTGAACCAGAACCAGTTGGGTTTCCATGATAACTTCTGAAGGACCCAAGAAATTGAAAAGCCATGGAGTTTAGGAGACCATGGGTGGTCGGAGAATGTACAGGAGCACCATAGAAGGGAGGTTTACGCTGGTGACGGCGATTAGGGTTAGGGTTAGGTTGAGAGAGAATTGAGAGATGAGGGGAGACGATGATGGCGGGGTTAGGAAATAATGAAGAGGGTTTGGGTAAGTTAGGGTGGGGGGGGGGGGGTTAATTAAGGAAAGGGTCATCGTGGACCGTTGATCAAAATGATCAACGTCCACGATTGAACGAGGCTATTGGGTCGGGTAGGCAGATTGGGCCTAAAGGGTTTGGACTGGCTCTTTTGGTTAATATTAAGGGGTTTTGGGCTGGATTTAAAGAGGCCAGGTGATGATGTCCAAATCCACTACTAAAATGTAAATGGACACGGTCGCATGCAATATAAATACCCAACTATGAGTCGGGGTCGAATCCCACAGAGAACAATATGTAGGCGATTAGGAATGTAAGAGAATTATCACTTATTGTGCAATAACAAACACTTAAAAATATTTATATCTAAATGCAGAAATGTAAACTAACCTAGAAAGCAAGTAAAAATGATCAAGGGCTACAAGTATGGATGCATCGGGAATTACACTCAAGTGACGATCCAATGTATTTCACGATTTTACAAACATGAGTGAGTTTATGTTAATTAGCCATGAATAATAATTCTCAATTAGCTTCATCCAAAGACTAATAAGACTTCCTAAGTGAATTATCCCTAACACAATTAAGAGGTTAAGCACACCCGGATATGGCTACAAGTAGTTCAATCCTATTCCTAGGTAGAATCTATAAAATGAGGGTTAGATCCTCAAGTTCTTGTTAATTAATATTTCCCTAAATTAATTCGGATTAAATGGGCGAGTCCTACGATTAGGTAATCCATTTGGAAACATTAAAGAACAAGAATAATTAAAGAAACAATAACTCACTTCATAAATAAATAAAAATAATTCAATACATAAGCACAACAAGGTATTTAATCCACACTTTAAACATGAATATTTCCATAAACAAGATTCAAGTGTTGGATAAAATACTACACACCTAGATATACAATACACAACAAGGAAATGAAGAAATGAACATAAATGGGTAAGAAATTCTCAACCACAAGCTTCAAATCTTCAAGACCCAAGTGTGTGTGCAAACCCTAGCTTCCAAAACTTGTTCTTATCTAGTGTGTCTACTGAAATAAGCCAAATATATTTTTCCAATAGGCTAGGCCATGTATTAAATGGCTTTGGGGTCAAAATCATGAAATGCCAAAACTGCCCAGATTTCACCTAGTGTTAATGCATCGCGATTGCGTGATTAGGATTGTGATCGCGTAGAGTAAGGATGAATACCACTGCGATCACCCAGTTTATATGATGTGATTCGGACCCTCGGTTGAGAAAATAGAAACTTTAGGTGTTCTTGAGAAATTCATGAGTTTTAATGCTAAATCCGTAGTTTTAGGTGTTATTTTGGTGATTTGATCACACGAGCAAGTTCGTATGATATTTTTAGACTTGAGTGCAAGGTTAGTTTGGAGCCCCGAGGGCTCGGGCGAGTTTCAGATAGGCTACTGAGTGATGTTGGAACTTAGAAAAATTCCTGGTGTAGCTGGTGTCTGTAGAAGTCCTCTGATCTCGCAATTGCGAGATCAGGCTTCGCAAATGCAAACTAAGCAGGCTTCGCAATTGTGAGGTCCTTATTGAAATTGTGAAGAAGGGCTGGAACAGCATGTTCGCGCAATTGCGAGATTTTCTTCGCAATTGCGAAGAGGGTCTGGGAAAGGGTGTGTTCGCAAATGCGAACTTCTGCCCGCAATTGTGATGGGCCAACTATTGCAAATGAAGGTGATTGCCTATGTATCTCGGCAGTTTAAAGTTCATGAGAAGAATTACCCTGTCCATGATTTGGATTTGGCATCCATTGTTCACGCGTTGAAAATCTGGAGGCACTATCTTTATGGCGTGCCGTGTGAGTTTTTCACGGATCATCTTACCCTTCAGTATTTGTTCAAGTAAAGGATCTCAATTGAGGCAGATGAGATGTCTTGAGCTATTGAATGACTATGATGCCACTATATTGTATCATCCGAGAAAGGCAAACGTGGTGGCCAATGCATTGAGTAGGAAGGTAGTGAGTATGGGCAGCCTTGCTTTCATTCCGGTCGGTGAGAGACCGCTATCTTTAGATGTTCAGACTTTGGCCAATCAGTTTGTGAGGTTGGATATTTAAAAGCCCAGCCGTGTTCTAGATCGTATAGTCTCTTGGTCTTCCTTGTTCGAGCGTATAAAAGATCAACAGTATGATGACCCTCACTTGATGGTCCTTAGGGACTCAGTCCGGTACGTTGGTGCCAAGCAGGTTAGGGTTGGAGATGACGGTGTTTTGAGGATGCAGGGTCAAGTATATGTACCTAATGTTGATGGACTTCGTGAGTTGATCCTTGATGAGGCTCATAATTCTAGGTATTATATTCACCTGGGTGCTGCCAAGATGTACTAGGACCTACGGTAGCATTATTGGTGGCGAAGGATGAAGAATGATATTGTTGCTTGCATGGCTCGGTGCTTAAATTGTCAGCATGTGAAGTATGAGCATCAGAGACCCGGTGGTTTGCTTCAGCAGGTGGAGATTCCTGAGTGGAAGTGGAGCGTATCACTATGGACTTTGTTGTTGGACTCCCACGGACTCAGATGAAAATCGACACTGTGTGGGTTATTGTGGATAAGCTGACTAAGTCAGCACACTTCATTCCTGTGGAAGTCTCCTATTCGTTGGAGCGGTTAGTAGATATTTATATTCGGGAGATCGTCCTTCTTCACGGTGTTCCCGTGTCTATCATTTCTGACCGAGATACGCAGTTTACCTCGCATTTCTGGAGGGCAGTATAGCGTGATTGGGTACGCAGGTCGAGTTGAGCACATCATTTTATCTTCAGACGGACGGGTAGTCCGAGCGTACTATTCAGATCTTAGAGGATATGCTCCGCGCTTGCGTTATAGATTCCGGATGATCGTGGGATCATTTCTTGCCCCTTGTAGAGTTCGCCTACAATAATAGCTACAATCGAGCATTCAGATGCTCCCTATGAGGCATTATATGGTAGACGGTGTAGGTCACTAGTTGGATGGTTTGAGCCGGGAGAGGCTCGGTTATTGGGTACAGACTTAGTTCAGGAGGCCTTAGACAAGGTCAAGATTATACAGGATCGACTTCGTACAGCTCAGTCTAGGAAAAAGAGTTATGCCGACCGTAGAGTTCGTGAGGTGGCATTCATGGCCAGGGAAAGGATATTGCTTCGGGTATTATCTATGAAGGGTGTCATGAGATTCGGGAAGAAGGGCAAATTGAGCCCTAGGTATATCGAGCCATTTGAGATCCTCGAGAGAGTAGGGAAGGTAGCTTATAGACTTGCGTTGCCTCCAGGGTTATCCTTAGTTCATCTGGTATTCCATGTATCTATGCTCCAGAAATATCATGGTGGCCCGTCCCACGTGTTAGATTTCAGTTCTGTCCAGTTGGACAGGGATTTGGCTTGGAGCCTCGCGCGCCCGGGCGGATTTTAGATAGGCTACAGAGTGATTTTGGAACTTAGAAAAATTCCTGGTGTAGCTGGTGTCTGTAGCATGCCTTTGATCTTGCAATTTCGAGATTAGGCTTCGCAAATGTGAACTAAGAAGGCTTGGAAATTGTGAAGTCTCTATCGAAATTGCGAAGAAGGCTTGGGCTAGCATGTTCTCGCAATTGTGTGATTTTCTTCTCAATTGCGAAGAGGGTCTGGGGAAGGGTGTGTTCGCAAATGCGAACTTCTGCCCGCAATTGCGATGGAGAAACTGTCGCAAGTGCAACATATTCTTCGCATTTGCAAAGTCAACAGAAATTGGAAAGACCTCGCATTTGCGATGGTATCTTCGCATTTGCGAGTTTCGCAATTGCGAAGCCCAGGTCGCAAATGCAACATCCGTAGCTGGGTAAAACGGACTTAGACAGGATTTTGCATTCATTCTTCAATTTTCAAAACCTAAACCTCAAGAGGCGATTTTTCAAAGACCAAATAATTCCCAAATCATAGGTAAATGATTCCTAACTTTTTTCTTTCAATCCTTCACTACTTTTAACAAGATTGCAACCTAGGATTTTCATGGTGGAATTGGGGATTTTGGGTAGAAAATTAGGGATTTCGAAATTTGATAATCTAGACCTCAAATTAAGGTCGGGTTCCAAAACCGATTGTATATCTACGCTTGGGGGAGAATGGGTAAACGAACTTTGGTACGAATATTGAGTTTTGACCAAGCAGACCCATGGTCGGTTTTTGACTTTTGTTGGGAAAACTTAGGAAAACTGTTATTATACATTAACGTTGATTCCTTTAGCGATAATTGAAGATGTTAAACTAATTATGATTATATACGAGTGGGTTGGAGGTGAATTATAAAGGGAAAGCGGTATGGCCTGCTAAGTTGAGGTTAGTGTTTGGTCTAACTTTGACTCGAGGGATTAGGGATCCTCGACTTGATTGCTATGTGACTGGTGTATTGGTGTGTGACGAGTACATATGCGCTGCCAAATTTCTTATTTAGCATGTTCCCTTCCCCGTTCCCAATTTATTATATCCCTGTCTTAACTGTTTCATGCCTATTGATGCTTCTATGTCTAATTGTTTCTTGTTAAATGTTGTTTCTTATTTGGAAGTATTAGTTGTTCCACATTTTCATTGTGATACACTATTGGTTTAAGCTGATTTGTCGGTGTTTCATGGTATATTTAGGTTGGTCTCGTTGTGTAGTAATTGGTGAAGTTTCATAATTGAATATTTTTCCGTTTACATTGGTTTGAGGCATAAATGTTGTGGAGGGTTTTGAGCTAAATTATGAAACACTTGTTCTTATTGTGTGACTGATGATTGTCTGGTGGGAGCGGGTTGCATGCTTCAACAAGGAGTAATAAGAGTGGACAGGTGGGATCGGGTAGCACGCTGCAACAGGAGGAATAAGGGTGATATACTGAGGAATAATAAGGGTGGACTAGTGGGATCGGGTTGCACGCCGCAACAAGAGTAATAAAGGTGAATGTTCATGTTATTACTGATTATATGGTGGGATCGGGATGCACGCCGCATCATTTTTGTTGTTTATGTATTCTGCTTTTACTGTGATTTTATTATGTAGCATTGAAACTCTCTTAAGAATTGGTTATAGCTGAGTACTGGCAAGATGGCTGGGTTCCGTATTTAGTTACTGCAAGTTACTGTTCCACTTCGTTTCGTACTTCCTTTTTGCTTTATTATAATTTGTATGCAGGTGATATGATAAAAGCCCTGCTGTAGCCTCGTCACTACCTTGTCGAGGTTAGGCTTGGCACTTACCAATACTTGGGGTTGATTGTACTGATACTGCACTCTACACTTTCTGTGCAGATTATGGATGATAGAGAGGTCAGTTGCAGGCATTCATTCAGGAGACCAAGGTAGTCCTACAGGCGTCCGCAGGCCCTGGAGTCCCCTTCTATGTTCTACATTTCTGTTTTATTTTCTTTCGAGACAAATGTACTTTTCTTTAAGACCAATATTTGTAGCTATTCATAGAACGTTCGTGGATTGTGACATCAGTTCTGGGTGGTAGTAATAGTTTCAAGGTTAAACAATATTTATTTAAATTCCGCAATTGTTGTCACCTGATTTAAACTGTTTACTTATATTCAATTAATTTTAAGAGAAAAAGATTAGCTAAATTCTAACATTGGCTTGCATAGCGAGTATGGTGTTAGGCACCATCATGATCCCGACGGTTGGGAATTTGGGTCGTGACACTTTCCCTGGCTTGATTAGCTTTTCTTAATTCCTCTGGTGAGTAGCAACTTTCAGACCGGATCAAGCCCCCCATTTCATCTACTTCTTCAACTATCTCTTTTCCTCTGTATGTCATGACAATCTTGTTATATTTCCAGGAAATAGCTTTCGTGTTTGTCACTAGGAGTTGTGCAACAGGTCGAATCACAACCGGCTCTGCTATATTTCTCAAACCATTATTCCGAATGATCTTTTGAATGCCCCCAGGATGTAAAGTTTTGGCCCACCTAACTGAACCTCAACACTTTTTGTGTTTCTAGGGACATAGAGAATCATTTTCTCAGAACCTGCCAAGTTCAAACTAGAACTCGCACCTTTAACAATCAACGGTGCCAATTGTTGTGGGCTTACTATCACTTTTGGTTCTTGCCCTATGGTTCCAACAGCAATCTCTGTCTTGCCAGACTGCTTATAATCCCGATCGTCACAAATCATCCCAATAAAATGTGTATTATCATGAGTCGGGAGCGGATTGTTTGTGATATTAGGAGTATCCTCATTGTTTGTTACCATGATTTCCTTTCCTTCAATCAAATTTTCAATGGATTTCTTTAATGTCCAACAATTTTCAGTCGGGAGCGGATTGTTTGTGATACTCGCATTGTAATGACCCGACCAGTCGTTTTGAGAATTTAAGCTCATTTCGGTGGCGTAAGGTCCTGAACAACTTCATATTATATGTATCGACTTGCGTGCATGGTTGAATTCAGTTACCGGATGGTTCAGAGTCGAATTGGAAGAAGGATCCTAGTTTTGGACGAGAATTCGACCAGAATTTGACTTTTGTGTAAGCGACTCTGGAATGGTTTTGGATGATCTCAATAGCTTTGTATAGTGATTTTGAACTTAGGCGTGAGTCCTGATTTAGATTTGGAGGTTAGTAGGGTAATTTGAGGCGTTTCGGCATAAGGTTGGAAAAGTTGAAGTTTGGAAAATGGAGAAGTTTGACCCATAGTTGGCTTTTGTGATATTGGGGTCGGAACGCGATTCCGAGAGTTGGAATAGCTCTGTGATGTCAATTGAGACCTGTCTACAAAATTTGGCGTCATTCCGGGTTGAGTTGATGGGTTTTGACATGAGTTTTAGAAGTTGGAAAATTTGAAAGTTCATAAGCTCGATTCATGGTGCGATTCATAGTTTCATTGTTATTCGATGTGATTTGAGACCTCGAGCGGGTCCGTGTTAGGGTATGAAAGTTGTTGGTATACTTGGACGGGGTTCCGAGGGCCCCTGGTGTGTTTCAGACGAGTTTCAGATGGTTTCCATAATTTTGAGAAGGTTTGAGTTCTGGTGAAATCGCACATGCGCATCTTAGGAGCATGTGCGATGGTCGTAGGTACAAAATGGGAGACACAGGTGCGAGAGGAGCTGGTCTGGGCAGTCTCCGCAGATGCGGTGGATTGGTGTGCAAATGCGGCCCCGCAGAAGCGGATCTTTGGGTGCAGAAGCGGATCTTTGGGTGCAGAAGCGAGAGGGAGCACATCTGCGGTTGGTCATGCGCACCTGCGGTTGCACAGAAGCGGCTAATTTTGTCGCAAGTGCGGTCACGCCTGGGCAGAGAGTTATATTCGAGGGTTTGCCATTTTCTCTATATTTTGAGTTTTAGACTTTGGTTTTGAGAGCTTATTTTTGGGGTTTTTAAGCAAATCGATTGGGTAAGTGTTCTTCACCTAGAATTTAATATATTCCATGATTTTATTTTTGTTTTTATCACTTAGCTTGTGTTTTAAGTTGATGAAAAAGTTGGTTTTTTAAGAAAATTTCCAAAGTAAAAAATCATGATTTGAGGGACGAATGGTATCAAAATTTGATAATTTTTGTATGGTTGAACTCATATTGGAATGTGTACTCGGATTTTGTAAAATAATTTTTCAGGTTCCGAGGTGCGAGCCTGGAGGTCGACTTTTGGACTTTTGGATTTTGGTTAACGATTGAGACTTTATGATCCATAATAGTTTCTTATGAGTTTTATTTGTTCTTTGAAGTTATTTTGGCTAGACTAGACCCGTCCGGAGGTTTTTTCACCCGAGACGTGCATTTTAGAGTATCAGTTTGTCTTCTTTGAGGTAAATATCTTGCCTAACCTTGTGTGGGAATTTCCTCTTAGGATTTGAGTCTTCTATGTTGATTGTAGTTTAAGTACACGAGGTGACGAGTGTGTGCTTGGACTTATTAGTGGAAAGTTAGCCTTTAGGGTTCTTAGTTCATTCTATTCACCATGATGAAGTTGTCCGTGATACGTTCGAGTTCCTATTTGCTAGTTTCACTTCTACATGATTTAATTAGAATTAATTGCTTTAGTATTCACTCTTATAGCCTATTTGACTCTTATTTGACTTAACTGAAAATTTTGCCTCTTCTATCGTCATGCCATCTTTTCAAAGCTGCTTATCTTTAATTGAAATTATTATTATCTCATCCCATAATTGTTTAGTCTGAATTGAGGTTATGATTATCTATCCGCTGCGCATACTTAATTGAATTGTCGAACATCCTCAAAATTTCTCAACCTTAAAAGAAGTTTATAAATCCTATATCTTAGTTTAATTGTCTTTATTTGGAACTATTTGACTCGTATTAGCTTCCTTGTTGTTGAATTGTATATTGTAGGATCGTTTCTTTTTACGTTGTTAAACTGTTCTTTTTACGCTTAGCAGTCTTTACTGTGGATATTCCTTGTGAACTAGTTCTATCATTTCTTTGTGATTTGAAGTTCTTGAGTTGGTTTACTTGTCGTACCTCGTATTATTGCCATTGTTGTTGTTGTACTTATTGAGGTGATGCATGAGTTTCTGCCGTGATGTAACTCTACTATGGATATTCCTTGTGAACTAGTTCTATCGTTTCTTTGTGATTTGAAGTTCTTGAGTTGATTTACTTTTTGTACTTCGTATTATTGACATTGTTGCTGTTGTACTTATTGAGGTGATGCATGAGGTTTCTTCCATGCTGTAACTGTTATCTATATTGGTTGCGCTGCATATTTACTTTGGGACTACGGAACGGTATTCCGGGAGATCCCCATGTACTGTGTATTTACTTTGGGACTACGGAACGGTATTCCGGGAGATCCCCCTGTACTACATATTTACTTTGGGACTACAGAACAGTATTTCGGGAGATCCTCAACACTGCATATTTACTTTGGGACTACGGAACGGTATTCCGGGAAATCCCCCTGCACATTTACGTTTGGGACTACGGGACAGTATCCTAGGAGATCCTCTATTGTTGTCATTGTTTTCTAAGACATTGTTTTTCATTGATTGTATTACTGTGTAAACATTCAACGTGCTGCCCGTTCTTTTCCTTATGCGTGTTAGCTAGTATGAACTATGCTAGGATACTTGCACAAGCATACACGTGGTTAAGCACACTTATCGAATAAGAGGTTTCCTTGATATTGTTGAGTATCGATGCACACCCTTGTTTACTTGCCTCCTATGTTAGAGTGGCTCTATTTGGCACGAGAGTTGTCAGCATGATTATGAGGTGTGATGAGGTCACATGATGCCAAGTGTTAAGTTTCGGGTATTGTGACCCGTGAGTTGTAATTTATCCAAGGTTCGATACTTTGTGGAGGTTGTTGACTAAAATCAAATGTGAAAGCTTTTGTAGTTGGTAAGTTACTATTTGTCCTTGTTGTATCTATAGTTTCGAATTTAGGTTGTGTTTCCACTCACTCTTCTGTGTCATTATTATGGTATTCCGGTGGTACTTGTTGTCTTTCCCCTTCTTGTTGCAATTACTGTTTTGTTAGTCATATTACGTAGAATAATGCACTATTGTTATGATACTTATACTTGTTCAATTTATTAGACCAGTAGGTGTCTTGATTGTTCCTCATCACTACTCCACTGAGGTTAGTCTTAATATTTACTGGGCACCACTATGGTGTGCTCATACTATACTTCTATACATTTTTGTACAGGTGTAGGTAATTGCTCGTTAGTGGCTGCGCGGATCGTTGCTGTGGAGACTCATGGTAAACTTGTTGCTGCGTTAGTAGGCGAGTTACCTTCTTATTTTTTTATTCACACTGTTTACGTATTTCCAACCAATTGATATCAGTAAATGTTAGGCTTATCTAGTCCCTGAGCCTAGGTGCCATCACGATACCGAACGGAGAGGAAATTGGGTCGTGACAAGTTGGTATCATAGCTCTAGGTTCATAGGTGCTACGAGTAAGGGAGTTTAGTAGAGTCTTGCGGATCGGTATGGAGACGTCTGTTCTTATCTTCGAGAGTCTATGGAACTATTAGGGAAATCTCACTTCTTTAATCCCTATAGTGCGAGTTTACTAATCTGGGAGTTTGAACTTTTATCATTCCATTATCTCACAGATGGTGAGGGCATGAGCTGCAGTTATCGATGGTGCTGCTCTCGGAGGAGGTGTCATTAGAGGTAGAGGTGGAGGCGGACGAGTATTACGTGCAACAACTAAAGCACCTATAAGAGTAGCAGTTGAAGAGTCGCCAGTAGCTCCAATTGGGGGGCAGGTACCGAAGGCGCCTGTTGTTACCCCCAAACTTTAGGAGACTTGATGTGTGGCTAGAATTCGTGATTTTAAGCATTATATACCTCACATTTTATGTGCTTTAAT